>VMDR010000756.1:0-180349 GCA_007922815.1 Macrotus californicus | reverse complement strand
GTCCTCACATTTTATGATTTCTTCTACATATTTTAGGCTTACTTTTAAATTTTTTCTTAAAGGGGAAATTTAGATTGTTGATTTTTAAACCTTCTTTTTAAATTTAGGCATATAAAGGTATAAAGTTCTCTCTTAACAGTGCTTTAGCAGCGACCGACAAATTTTCACGTGTTTCAATGTGTTTTCATTCAGTTCAAAATATTTTAAAATTTCCTTTGTGATTTCTTCTTTGGACTCACAGCCTCAGGAAACTCAACCCACTTCAAAGACAAGAAACCTAAAGAAAACTACACCAAGGCACATCATAAGCAGATGACTCAAAATCAGTAATAGAAAACTCTGAAAAGCAGCCATAGGAAAATAAAGACATACTTACCTTTAGAGGACCAAAGATAATGATGACAGAAGATTTCTTGTTGGACAAAACATGAACAAGAAGATGGGGGAAGGCCACGATGCTGAGGTCCTACGGGTTCCCTACCTCGACTTCAACCACAGCTTTGCTTCATGTTAGGGAAGCTCAGTTATGAACTGAGTCCAGCCAAGTCTTCCATGTCCACAATACAAAGATCTTTTCATCTATCAGTTGGTGAACAAGCACTTTATTATCCAAACTGAGAAGCTTCTGAGAGTTAAAGTGAGTGCTGGTAATGATTATGTTAGAGTAAGTGGTGCCTGTGGGGTCCCGTGGGTCCCCTAAGTAGGAGCACCTAGCACAGGTCCTGGTATAAAGCAGGTGCTCAGTACATGTTTGATGGTAAAAGTAACATTTACTGAGAATTTTGTGTTAGGTCCTGTGCTTTTCTCATTTAATTCCCATATTGTCTTTTTGAGGTCGGTACTATTATTACACTATTTTCCAGAAAAAGAAATCCTAACACACAGAGATGAAATAGCTTGCCAAACTAGTAAGGTGTGGAACTGGAATTCAGACCCAGGCAATTTGGCCCCTTGACCACCAAAGTCTGAATGAATAAATTCAATGAAAGGAAGAAGTCAGAAATTCCACCATTAGGGTGACATTTCTATTAAAGTTCACTCACAGTGTAAGAATGGCACATCATTAGAAGATCTATTGATATAATTTACTCCATTAGCAAATAAAGGATAAAAACTACATGATCAAGCCCTGGCTGGTGTAGCTCAGTGGATTGAGCACGGGCCTACCAACCAAAGGGTCGCTGGTTCGACTCCCAGTCAGGGCGCATGCCTGCCTGGGTTACTGGGGCGTGGGCCCACACTGTGCTGAAGCCCAGCCTCAGGGCGCTGGAGAGCACACCCCAGCTTTGAGGCAGAGGCCGACCCAACTTCCAGAAGTCCTTAACAAGTCCAAGAGGTCTTCCTTGACCATTTTCTAGAAAACATGCAAGCCTTCACTACTTCAAATCCCTTTCCAATTAAGTCATTACCCATGACGTCCCATGCACTGCAGTGGTGTGATTCAGAAAGTGTAAGTCATGGTCCGTGGTCTGACTGGGGGATGGGAGAGCTGGGGCATAGGGTTTCCCTAGCCCCGCTAGATGAGTGTCAGCCTATGGAGAGGCATGAAAAGCCATGCCACAAGAATTCAGGCAAGGACGAGACCAGTGTGGCCAATTTGAGCAAGGCACACTTCTCAGATGAGGACACAGAAGAGCTTGGCCTTGAATAAAGTATAGCCATAGAAAAGGGAAGATGGCTTTCTAGAGGGAGGAATGGAGAATACAACAGCCTGGCCGTGGGAGGCTCAGGACTGCTGGATGAAGCAGCCAGGCTGGAGTGAGTGGACTTGTTCATGAATTCCATGAAAACCCACCATGTGTCAGAGACAGTGATGGGATCCAGGGTGGAGGCTCTTGATACTTTATTCCAGTGATTTGCAGATGACTACATGGTTGGCATCCAAGCCGGGTAAGAACAGATACCCACAGGCGGAATGAGGGCATCCTAAAGCATTAGAAACAGGACAAGGAGGAGAGTCATTTCCAGAACTCATCTGGAGAGCAGTACCACATGTGGTTGGAGTCTCTGGGGTGCGGGTGGGGGTGGGATGGCAGGAGAGATGCCCCAGATGACTACCCGAGTAGTTAACACTCACTAAACTGCTGTCTTCAGCAGCTGGGTCTGCTGACGGATTGGTCATTTGCTTTGCTGTCATAAATGGCATTTGCTTTGCTATCAACAACATTAAGTGAGGACGTGTGTGTGTGTGTGTGTGTATTTTCCCACTGTATTAACTTGCTAGGGCTGCTGGAACAAAGTACCCCAAACTGAGTGGCTTAAGCAACAGAAATTTTTTGTCTCAGTCCAAGAGGCTAGGAGGCCAAGATCAAGGTGTTGGCAGGGACGGTTCCTTCTGAGGGCTGTGCAGGAGGATCTGCTCTATATTTCTCCCCTAACTTCTGATGGTTTGCTGGCACTCTCTGGTGTCCCTTGGCTCCTAGAAGTACCATCTCTATCGCTGTCTTCATCTTCGCATGGCGTTGTCCCCACGTGCATGTCAGTATCCAAATCACCTCCTCTCTAATAAGGACATCAGTCATTGGATACGGGGCCCGCCCTATCCCAGTATGACCTCGTGTTAACTAAGTACAGCTGCAAGAACCCTGTTTCCAAATAAGGTCCCATTCTGAGGTCCTGGGAGTTAGGACTTCACACTGGAACTTGGGGGACACACAGGACTCCGAACAATAACACCAATGCACATCAAAACCTACTATTAAAAGAGAAAAGACTTGCCCATATTCTCCTACCAAAAGTTTCCTCCTGAACTCACAGTGGTGCCGACACAATATTTTGGAAAATGTAAATAATAACAATAAAAAGTGCATAGTCGGATCTGGATTCAAATCAGTTTCCTGGTCTGTAAAATGGGGACAATGACAGAACCTGCATGATAGGGTAGGCAAGGGGAATAAATGAGACAATGTGTGGGAAGCGCTTGGCACAGAGCATGGCACAGACTAAGTGCCCCATAAAGGTCGGCTATGATTGCCATTACTGTCCTCATCATCCCTCCTGTTACGGCAACAGGCTGTATCCCTAACACCAGGGGAAGTGCCTGGGAAGCTGCAGCCCTGAGATCAGAGAGGCAGTAGGGAGCCCATGAGGGGAAGCTGAGTCTGCAAGGTGTCTTGGCCAGGCCTGGCCTGGCTGAGTGTCTAGGGTGCCCACGGGAGCCGTCCAGCTGGTGTGCGTGGGCCTGGCATAGGGAGGGGGCCTCTGGCTCTCCGAGCAGCCCATCAGTGCTCGGGGGCTGGCTGGGCTGTGTTTCACATTAACATACTGGAGCCTGGGTGACAGTCCAACACGCACAGTGAGACGCACGCAGGGCAAAGAAAGCAAAGGTGTGCAGGGCGGTGCCATCCCAGGGGAACTTCCACAGGCTGCAAGGTGTCCAAACCAGTGGCTACGGGGCTCCCTTGGAGACTACCTGTGGTCTCATTCCATGCATCCCAACCATGCTGGCCCATGGCCTTCAGAGCAACAACATTCAATGGGAGTCAAGAGAGGAAGGTGCCAGTCCAGCCTGCAAAGACTTGCTGGGCAACTGAGGCAAGTGACTTGGCCTCTCTGGGCAGGCACAGCCTCATCTGTGAGACACTTGCCCTGTGTTAGAAAGATACAAGGAGACACGTGAAGAGGTGCTGCCAAATGCCAGATACAATTATTCCTAGTTAACTTCTCTGGGCCTCGACTATTTATCTGTGATATAGGGCCAGGCCTATTTTCTCCTTCTTGGGGGCTGGTGAGAAGTTAAAAAGGGAAAATGTGTATGTAAAGCATTTCGACCCATGCCAGGAGTCCAGGGGACCATCAGAAACAGATGCTTCTCTCAGCACTGTTTACCACTGTTTTAACACTGCAGCTAAAGATGGCATGCATGAACTGTGAAGTCAGAATGGCAGCTTATTCCTTCCTAGCTACATGACCTTGGCCAAGTCACTGATCCTCGCTGGGACCCAGTTTTCTCATCTGTAAGGTGGGAGTGAATAAAAACACCCACCTCATGGTGGTGTGCAGATTAAATGAGATAACACAGGTGAGCACAGTACGATAGTGCTGGATAAACAGGGTCAAGGTGAAGAGACTCCAGCAGTATCTTCCTGTCCCTGGTGCTCTCCTGTAGCCCTTTCTGTTTTTGGATAGCTGCTTAGGACTGTTGGCCAGGGCACCCAGCCCTCACTGTCAAGGCTGAAAGGACATTAGGGTCCCTCACCTGTACCTGCATAGCCTTCACTATTTTAAGGATCTTGCTCTTTGTTCCTCCTTGGCCAGGAGGAGAAGGGCATGATGCTAGAGCAGCTGACCACCGGGAAAGCTAGTGACCAGTGGGGATGGGTCAGAGATCCTGGATTCAGTCAGCTTGGAGCCTGGCTTTGGGGAGAACACAGAGAGCTGCCCCTGGACTCCCAGAGCCTGAAACATGGTTTCCCGGTGTGCAATTGCACACCATCTCCCGCAACTCCCCGCGGCACCAGCCCCCAGCTGCTGGCTGACTCTTCTTCCCTCTCATCCCCAGGAAGGTGCGGGGCTATGGGAGCTGGGAGCTGGGGCAGGAGAGTGAGTGCTAGGCTGTGTGAGGGTCATCTGAAACTGAAGGAAGAGCTTGGGAGCCCCTGGAGGACGCTGATCAGGAGTAACCCTGTGCAAGTGGAATTCTAGGAAGATAAATCTGCCCAGTACATAAGATGGAACAGTGGTGAAAGAGACATCTGTGTGTGGGACAGATCGCCAGGAAGATGCTGGCACCAGCCCAGGGTGTCGGCAGAGACACTTCCCCACAGAGAAGGAGGCCAGCCTCAGATGGGTCTGACTGTGTGTGTGTGTGTTCGTTCGTTCTGGCAGGGCCCTAGCTAAAGCCACCATGTTCTTTCCTGGAGGGTCTCTAGCTCTCCCTTAGCCTCACCTGAGACCCCCAAGGTTTCTAAACCCTTGCTCCAAAATTTCCTGACAATTTCCTCTGCCACATGGACCTCCAGGGACCATCACAGAGAGCACGAGGCCTGAGAGAAGGTGGAGAGAGAACAAAGGAGGCCAAACCTCCACCTTTCACTCCCACTAAGCCACACCCCTAGTCCTAGTGTCCCTAATTCCTCTCATCCTGACCATCCCTGCAAATGGCCCACAGCTGTGGCCCCCAAAGTGCCCTAGACACCATGGGATCATATTCAGGCCAAAGTTTGGGACAAAGACAGCGCATTCCTGGCAGAGACGAGGCCAAGACAGACCCTCGTGGCCCCGGGCCCGGCCTGCTGTCCAGGCAGTGAGACCACAGGGTTGGTTCACTGACACTGTGTTCTCTTGGACAGCAGCCAAGTGGGACACTTGTACTCAATGATCTGACATCCTTGCTTCCTCCTTCTCCTTTTCCAAGCCACCCCTTTCCCCAGTTTTTCTCGATTCCAAGTGGGTCAGTGTGTTCCCAAGCCCTACCCTCATCCCTCCTTCCACCCCCTCAAAGTCTTGTGCAAAAGGGGAAAAAAAACACAAAGAATCGGCTGAAGAAGAAGGCTGGGGTCACAGCTCTTCCCTGCGGCCTTGCCCCGTCAGTATGGACCCCTTGCTTCCCAGGAGCTCGCCTCTCCTCTGCTTGAGAGTGAGCCTGCAGCCGTTGCTCAGCACCCACAGTGGCTGGGCCACCCTAAAACTCAGGAATGGGTGCTGAATGCTTCCTCAAAGACACTGGTGGCTGCAAGGGAGGCCCCACGCTGTCAGGTGGGCCTGGCAAAAGCCAGGCAGGCCCAGGGAGTTTTGGCCAGGAAGGACCACTATGCCAGATGACTTGGGTAAGTCACCTGCCTGCACCCCACCACCCCCAATTCTCTCCCTCATTAGAAGCTTCATGAGATAAGAGACAGAAACATACATGAAACCTCTTTGAAGGTTCTGGTCAGGAGAACACTAAGTACATATCATCTCTAATGCTGCTTCAGTCTACTCCCAACTGATGGTTTCATCTCTGGCTTCACACCCTTTGCCGGCCCTCTGCCTCCCATGGGACACAGGTCTAATTCATGACCTCCGTCCTGACTGACCTCTCCAGGTGAATATCCCACCACTGTCACATGTCTCCACATACTGCACAGCCTGCCTGCAGTCCCCGCCACCCCCCACCCCACAACATAACATGCTGTTCCACAGCTCTGTGCCATTGCACATTCTGTTCTGCCTAGTTGGAATGCCCCACCCCATATGCTCTCTTACTGTCACCACCCCTGAAGCCTTTGTATAGGTCTGTCCCTCATTTACTCCCTCCTTTAGATTGCCTTTGCCATTTGGTCACACTTACAGAGCTGCATGCACCACTATATTGTAATTACTTGTTTACACACCTGCCTCCTTTCAAAAGGCTGTGAGCTTCTTATAAGCAACATCTGTGCCTTGAGGTGCCCACTGTCAACCGCAGTGTCTGACACACAGCTGGACATACAACTGGACTACATTTCCCAGCCTCCCTTGCTGAGAAGTACAGTCCTGCGACTGAATGTTGACCAGTGAAATATGAACAGAGGTGATGTGTGCTTCCTCCAGAAAACCTGTAAGATGTCCCTATGGAAATGTGGATACAGAGATCCACGGGGGAGAGAGTCACCAGACGGGAGAGTCTGGGTTCCTGAATGACTACCTGGAGCAGAGCCCTCCAGTAATTTGTGTTGGCTTTGATCTATGACATGAGCAGGAAAGATCTATTGTACTGAGTCACTGAGAGTTTGTTACACAGCAGGTAGCCTATCCTGACTAGCACAAAGGGGCTCAGTCAAGGTCTGTTGAATCAAACTGAAACAGGGAAGACAATATAAAACGCAGAATCACCTGGATCCAATCAAGTCGGGCATTACACCCCTACATGACTGCACGATTCCCAAAGCAAAGCCATCAGCCCTCCCCCACCCCGCCCTATCCCCAAATCACACATATAGTATCGAGCGTGCCAAGCATTCCCTAGTGAAGACTGAGAAGGGTGGGGACTGAGTACTTGCCAGATGACCTGTACAAGCCACCATAAACAAATGAGCCCCAACTTGAGATCCCGGTTCCACGGGTTTGCAGAAGGCTCACAAAGACATGAAGTTGAACTGTAGGGAGGGGCCGGCTCCTCCCCACACAGGCATCCACAGCCCTGACGCATGGCCATTCGGGCTCCCAGGAAGCCTTCCAGTGTTGGGGACCCACCATCCCTCCAAGGCAACCTACACCCCGCTTGGCAACTTCTGCAAAGTGCCGGAACAATGATCCTCACACAGAGTCCAAATCTGCCAGACCAAATTCCCATCTGGTCTCCAAGGGCTATGGCCAGATGGGAGAAAGATCACATCTGCAGAGAAGGAAGAAAAAGAAAGGAATGGGGAAGGACTTCAACCGTCCCTTTCCAGGATCTATGCCCTCGCTGCTCAAGGTATGATCCTGAGAGTAGCCAAATCATCACTTGAGAGCTTGATGGAAAAGCAACATATCAAGCCCCGTGTACACCTGCTGGATCACAATCTGCATTTTAACAAGACTGCTGAGTAGTCGGTGTGCACACTAAAACGAGGAGGACTTCACTGTTCTTCGCCACAAGGATTCCATCCAATCTTTAATGAGTGTTCCCCAAAGCAAGGTGTGCCTATACGCACAGACAGACACACAGAAGGAGCATCGAGAGCGAGGCAGTAGAACTTGCCTTTGGAGTGCAGAAGGAGGGGGCAGGCCCCTCTCGCCCCACTCCCTTACACAGTAGCCCCTGCTACCCGCCATTTCACTTTTCACAGTTTCAGTTACCCCTGGTCAACCTCGGCCCCAAAATATTGAATGGGAAATTCTAAAACTAAACGACTCGTAAATTTGAAATTGTGCCATTCTGAGGGACATGACGAAATCTCTCGCCTCCTCCTCTGTCCTGTCCTGTCCTGTCCGGGCGTGAATCATCCATCCCTTCGCCCAGCATAGCTGCGCTGTATGTTTCCCGCCCGCCAGTCCCTTAGTAGTCATCTCCGTTATCAGATCAGTTATCAGAGAGAGAGAGAGATAACACACACATAACCTCTATTACAGTGTATCGTCAGAATTGTTCTACTTTATTACTAGTTATTGTTGATATTCTCTTACTGTGCCTCATCTATAAATTAAACTTTGTCATGGGTATATATGTATAGAGAAAAAACAGTAGACATAGGCTTTGGTACTATCTGCGGTTTCAGGCATCCACTGGGGGTCTTGGAATGTGTCTGCCACGGGTAAGATGGGACTACTGTGCTCAGTTCCAGCTGGCCATGCATTCATTTACCCACTCCATGATTTCTTGAGCACCTGCTATGTGCCAGGCACTGTTCTAGGCACCGGGAAAACAAGCCACTGAACAGGCAAGGTCCTGCTCTCCTAGAGGTCAAAGAAAGGAAAGAAAGGAAAGAAAAGAGAGAAAAGAAAGAGAGGAAGGAAGGAAGGAAAGTGAAGCTCGCACTCCAGCAGAGATGAGGCAGTAAACAAGTAGACAAGGTTAAATCAGATGATGACAGACTGTGAGAAGTGTAGAAGACAATAGAAGGTGATATTGTGACAAAGAGTGACGGGGCTTTGCGGGGAGGGGGTGGTGGGACCTCTCTGAGGGGAACTCCATGAGGAAGTGGTCAAGAAGGCCTCTCAGGGAGGGTGCAAGTGAGCTGAGGTCCGAGTGCCCAGCAGTCAGCTGCTTGAAGATCTAGGGAAGGGGAGTTCCCGGCAGCGGGAACAACAATGACAAAGACCTCAAGGCAGCACTGTGCTTGGTATTCCAGGAACAGGAGGGTGACTGGCAAGCTGAAAGCCAATGAAGGGAGGAGGGCAGGAGACAAGCCCGGAAGGGCGCGCAGGGCCCCCCCACCCCTGCACAGAGCCTGCGGCAGGGTGAGAAGCTGGGAGTTCATTCCAAAAAGAAAGGTTGTCTTTCAGAAAGGTTATGAACTGGAATGGGATGTGATCTGATTCACGTTTTTAAGAGATCACTCTACTTGGTGGGAAGACAAGAGGATGAGTGAGGACATCCCTGAAGAAGCCATCCCATTGCCTGGGGCGGCGGGGGGGGGGGGTAGCGAATAAGGGGGCTGGACCAGGGTGGGAGCAGAGCTACATTTTGGAAGAGGGCTGATCCAAGCTACCTTTTGAGGGAGGTCTGACAGTACATGCTGACTTGCTGTTGGTTTGGATATGGGCCATGACTGACCAGGTTTGGGGGGGGGGTCCCAACTGGGTTTGAATCCCTTTAGCACCTCAGGTGCTCATAACAGCTGACCCAGGCAACCCATGGGCCCTGATATGACCTGATGGCATTAAGGGCTGATTTGGGCACCTGCTGCCTCAATGGCTTCCTTCCCGGTCCCTGAGGTCAGCCACTTAGCCCACAGGACTCTTTTCCGTGCCCCACAGAGCAGGGATGTCCCTGACCTTGGCTGTGCCCTCTGACGCCCTGCCTCGCACCTTCACCCACGCAGATCTCCCTGCCTGGACCACTTTCTCAGTCTCCTGAAGCCCTTCTCCTAGGCCCACCTCCAGCTCCACCTTTTAGTAAAACCCAAGGCAGGAGGAAGGGAATCTAGCATTTATCTGACGCCTCCTCTCTCTGCGCTGTGTTATTTCTTTTTTAAAAAAGTATCTGGTGCCAAATGTGGCAAAACGTGAACATCTGTTAAATCTGGGGTAGAGGTTCACTGATGCCTGCTAGAGTCCTTTCTATAGGATTGAAACTTTTCACAACTAAAAGTAAATTTGGGGTTGGCCAAAAAGTTCTTTTGTTTTTTTCTGTGCGATGGCTCTAGTAGTGCTTAGTTGTCTTTAATGTCACTTGAAACAATTTTGTTAGATTGTATTGTGACGGCTGTCATATCAGTGTGCATTAAAAAAATATCAGAATTGGTGAATTTTTGTGTAGCCATTTTAGTATTGAAAAAGGTAGAAAATGTGCAACATTTTCGGCATATTTTGCTTTATTATTTCAAGAAAGGTAAAGACACAGCTGACACACACAACGGCCTGTGTGGTGCAGGAAGTCCTGTGCGGTGTGCCACCACGGCCGGGGACACCAGTTCAAGTCCAGAGCGATCAAATCGAGACATTGATTGACAACCATCCATGTTATAACGCGTGGGAGATCGCCGACACACTCAAAATATCCAAATCGATAAAGTTATCGGTGAAAATAAAAAACATGTCTTTTATTTTATGGAACAAGCTAACTGGACTTTTGGCCAGCCCAACAGAAAAGAAAAGCTGCAGAGAGAACAGCGGCTGGAAGGGGCCCGACCGGAGCATGGGGAGCCCCGGTAAGAACGCTGTGATGCAGGTGTAAAACCAGGAGGACTTGGCCCAGGGGCCGAGAGGAGGGATCCGCAGGGGTGAGAGATGGGACAGTGACTGAGAGAGGGAAGGGGGGAGGAGAAGGCAGAGGGAGGGGTCTAGAGAGGAGCCAGGTTTAGAACATGCTGAGGGGCAAGCACATGTGTGACTTATACATAGAAAAGCCTTCAAGAGTCAGCCTGCAGATCAGCTCATGTTCCATCTGTCTCCACTCCCTGAGCCCCACCCTGGACCGAGTGACTCGACCGACCATGGCAGGCGTTCAACAAACGTGGTCAGGTGCTCACCCACCACTCACCCTCTAGTGGATGACAGATGCCTGGAGCAGAGAGAACTGCCCCTCACTGGGAGAAGATGCCCAAGGGAGGGCAGAGCCCTGCCCCATGCCTATTCCTGATGCCCTACCTGACCCAGAATGAAACAGCTGGTGGGGTATTTTGGGGGCCCGTGTGACCCTACAAAGGGCACTCCCTTTCCTGGGCAAATGCCCACTGCTCAGCTATTTCTAGCAGGGGACAGAGGCAAGGCAGGCATGGCCATGGAGGAACAGCTAGCATGGGGTGGGGAGGGATCAGGTGATAAATAGACAGATAAGACCCAGGAGACCCCCAGTCCAGCCAGGGAAGGAAAAGAGGGGAAAGAGCAGCCAGCGATTCCTGCCCTCCGTGTGCCCAGCCCTAACCCCCAAACACCCTGGGCCCTCCTCTCTGGGATGGCCTGGGTGGGGGCTGGGAGCACAGCCTGCCCCCTGTACTCATGGGGCTGGGCACAGCATGGGACAGGGAAGTGAGACTGCAGTCACAGCTCTCTCTGGGAGGGGAAACAGCCCATGGATGGCCATCATGGGTGTCCCTGGGAGGCAGTGCAGACTTCCCATCAGGGTGCCACAAGTGTCACCTGATTCCAAAAGGAATGCCTGCACAGGAGTACCTCTCAGGAAAAGGTTAAATTAGAGGCCCTATGTTCCCCTGCGAAGGGGAGGCAGCCCTCACCCCTTGACAGGGTTTTGCCTCGAGGGTGCAGACTTGCCAAGCCCCTCACTCATCGAAGTCAGTGGCCCCCACATAGCCCAGAGCCAGGCTCCCACCTGCCCTCCTCCCAGACACTTGCTTAAGATATGGCAGCATCCAGCGGGGACATAAATGAGAGACAGAGACAGGCAAAGACATACATTCCAGTGCCACAGAGGCTGGGGAAAGGCCACAGGGACTGACAGCCACTCCCAGAGATAGGCCTGAACTCAGAGACCCTTGTGGAGATATAGAGAGATTAGCAGAGAAAATGGAGAGACAGAGGGAACACTGCAGGGAGAATCCGACGCACAAGCAGAGAAAAGGAAATGAACATCCTCACAGAAAGTGATGCTTTCACTCTCTTTGCCCAGCCCAACCCTCCCCAGCGAGGGCAGCGGTCAGGGCAGCATCCATCCCCAGCAGCTCATCCAGCCCCACTTGCTCCGAAGCCTTCCTGGCAAGGGAGGGAAAGCACCCTTCTCTTCTATGAGGTGCCAGGGCCTCCCAGGCCACCCCTGCCATGCTCTGGCCCAAGGAGGGGCCACATCCGACTTATGACTGGCAACAATGGGCAAGAGGGGTTTAGTGACTGGATTCCAGAACCAGGTGCCCGATCTCAATCCTGCCCCTCACGTGCTGCTGGGAAGGTGGTTCTGTAGCTCCACCATTCCGCACCTTGAATTTCACGGCCAAAACATCTAGGTGTTCTGAACTAGCCCAGGGTCCCAGCTGCACCCCGAAATACATAAAACAAAGGACAGACTTTCACATTTTTTAGTTCTCCTACGCATGATTTCCGGTCCATCCCTTCCTTCTTGGTCTCACCCCAATGCAAGGAAGGACAGAGGGAGAAGGGGCGCACACAGAGGGGAACCTCCACCCTCCCACAGGCTCCAAGATGAGGCACAGAACCCTGGGAACCTGAGGATAAACAACCCGTCTCCTTGGGGAGCCAGACAGGCCGGCCTTCAGCAGCGATGCCCCCGGGAGCCCAGCCGGCCTGTCCCAGCGGGGAGAGCGGCGAGAGCGGCCGCTTGGCTTATTGCTCACAGAACCATCCTCTCCGCAGGCGTCTCACCTCCAGCCCATACCCCAGCCTCATGCTTCCTGTTTTTTTTTTTTAAGGTGTATCTGAATGTGGTCCATTTAGCCCCAGGGACCCCCCCCACCGCACCCCAGCCCCATTCCTAGCCTCCTCCCCAGCCCCCCGCCAGCACAGAGCTAAGACTTCCAGCGTAGCTGAACTGGCCACTTTGTTCTGCTGGGCACCAGATAAACGCTCCATAATTAGCAGACGGAGCCAAACCCTGGCCTGGGTTTCAGGCTGTCTCCTGGCCAGCCCTGGAGCCTTTATTTGCTGCAGCTCAGGGGTGCCTAAGACCTGTTTATGGCTGGGACCATGTCCCCCTAGTCCAGACTGAACAGACACAGTTGCACAGGGGAATACCTGGAGCCCCCCGTGCCCCCCGCAGAGGGGCCAGAGGCAAAGACAGGAATGACCACCATGCTAACCATGCTCCCTTAGCTGTTTCAGATTCCGTGGGGAAGGTTCCTGAGCCTTATCTCCTGGAAATCTCACAACCACTCTGGGCAGCTTCTGCAGTTAGAGCCATCTGCCAGATCGGAAGGCTGCAACTCTGAGAGGTTAGGTAATTGTCCAGGGTCATACATCTGGTAAGAGGTGGGGCCAAGGCACATGCCCCACCACCAGAGAAGGCTGTCTGATAGAGCCCGAGCTTCCCACCCCTACGGGACACTGCCCCACTCGGAAATTCGGGAATTTGGCACCAGAAATCCCACAGGATCTTCTGAGAGCCTGCTGTCCCCCAGCTGTGGGGGTTTTGGAGGAGTCTAAAATCTTTCTTCCTTGGCTCCAGCTACAACGAGGGTATGAAAGAAACGGTGCAACTCTCCAACAACTCCTACAGTGGCAGCCTCTATAATCACCTGGGGGCTGAGGTCCAGCTGGGGTGGCGGGCAGCTGGTGAGGGGAATCATTGCAGCTGGCCTCTCTGGGGCACCCAGCTGGTGGCAGGTCGCCTGCCGGACGGAAAAACAAACCCTTCCCTCAAACGAGCCACAGCCCAGGCTCCCACGGCTCACCCCGGCTGTCCCACACGCCTCATTCCCCAAGAGTCAAGGCTCAACCAACTGTTGCCGTCCTCAGGAGGGTGACACAAGGACGCCAAGACCGCCAGGCCTCAGATCCAGGAGCCGCCTCCACAAGCCGGCTGGGATGCCCCCAGTATGTGGGCCAGATGGCAGAGGTCTGCACCTTGGGCAGCTCGCCCATTCTGTGCCTTCTCCCTGATTCTCCACCAGCTGGCAGCTCCAGCCCAGGCCAAGGCTGCCAGCCTGGCTTTTCCACCCAAGACGACCCTGAATTTTCCTCAGGGTCCCCAGTACCAAACCCGGTGCCTGGCACATAGCTGGCACTCTTCAAAATGGCTTGAAATTCCCTCCTTCAGGAAGGGAGCAGCAGCTGATGGCTTCACAGAATGTACTGTGTACACCCACACACACACCACTCACCCGGCCACTGCCAGAGGTCTTCCTTCCCTCCATTTTCCAGTTTGGAGGAGGACACGGTCCCCCACCCACTTTCCAGCCAGCTTTCCTGTTGGCTATCCAAAGAAGGGTATGCAGGCCCCGGAGAGAGCAGAGCTAACCTGGGACCAGAGGAGGAGGGTGACAGAAGCGGCAACTGCAGTCCAGGGCCTCCCAGATGTAATGCTCAAACACACCCTGACATGACATCCTTATGCTGGGAAAACAAGGTGTGCAGCTCTGGGTGGTCATACAGGTAAGTGTGGCCTGACTCAGACACTGCCTCTGGCAGAGCTGGGGTTTATTATCCAACCAGAGAGGCGGCCAGTGGTGGGCAGGGCTTGTGGGCTAAGCTCCAGGAAGCAGCTGATCCTGTGAAAGAGCTGCTATCTGACCTCTCTAGGAGCTAGAGAGAAATCTTCTGCTCTCTGCACAGGTACCTTCTTTCCTGGGAGGGTGAATGATCCCCACCCCACCCACCCCAGGAGCTCCCTCAGTAATGCTTCATGCCCTCCTCAGCCAAAAATAGAAAGAGAGCTTCAGGATGGGAGGCTAGAACTCCAGACTGGAATGAACTAGAAGCTAGGCTGCCTGAGTTCCAGGCCTGCTGTCACTTGCTGGCCCTGTAATTTGGACAAATCACTTCTCCTCTTAGGGCCTCGCTTCCTCCTCTGTCAAATAAAGGAAATGAACTACATCAGAGGGTGGACAATAGTGTCATCTCAAGGTGCCATTGCCAATTGATAGGTAGTGTCTTCCTGAAGATAATTAGTCCTGTATTTTTAGGAAGATTCTGAGGCCATCTCTGGCCTCAGGATGGCAAACACTGCCTGCTAGGGGCGCAGAATGGGCACATGCCGAGGTCAGTCACTCATGTCTGTCGTGGGCCTGAGACTGGAGAGCGGCAGCATGAGTACCCGACACTCACCATCCTGCTTGACAATCTCTAAGAGCCTTCTGGTTGTACAACTTACAATCCACCCCGGACTCCCCAGTGGACATGGTTAATGCTGGTTGGCCAGCATGTACCTTCCATGCTGTGATATTTGCACACAGCTGCTTTCTTCCCCTGAAGTGATGTTTTATCAGCACTGCAGGACAGTCACTGAGGGAGCAGGCAGCCCTCCAGGCCTCCATGCCCACACTCACAAGACTTCCCCCAGAGGTCAGAGCCCATGAGCAGTGCCAAGGTTTAAACCCAGAGGACATTCTCTTCTAACTTTCCCCAGTGTCCACAAAGGCACTTCCCCACCTGGCCCTAGAGGGAGGCTGAGTGACCAGCAAAGGGCAGCGCTGGCTCCTGACTTCCTGGTGCACAAGCAGGGGTCTCATCTGACAGAGCCTTATGTCACTTAGAACTCCCTAGATGCATGGGCCTGGATCACCTACAGACCACTGGCCATAAGCAGAGGTACCTAAAAAGTGCTCACAGATCAAGAACTCATCTGCACAGGAAAAGATTAATTTTGGGGCTGGGTGTCAGGCAAGCTCCTCTCCTCTCTCTCTATCCTTAGGCTCTGCACAGTGGAAAGTTATTCTGATACAGCACCCTCTTTCCCCGCCAGCAGTGGTTCTGGGGCCCTGCCCCCTTCTCTGGGGGTTATTTCCCTTTATGCACAGATGAGTGGAGGCCCTCCCCAATGTACTCTGCCTACAGCCACCACCCCCCCATCCGTTCTGGACCTGCAAGCCTCCTCGTGTACAATGTTGCTCCAGCAACAGTGTTTGGGAAACTGCACAAAAAGAGGTCACCATACAAACTCTGTGCAGACTCCATCTGCCTGGACAGGGGAAAACACACTTGGAGTACGCTCTAGCCACACACCAAATAACTCCAGGATTCCAGTTCACTGGTGAACTACTTTCCCTCCTGAGTGGCCTGCAGGTACCATTTCACCAGGTCCTCCCTTCCTGATGCTCCCTGGAGAAGAGACACCCCACAGCCCTCCCCCATTCCCAGTGCATCTCCACACAGAACCTACCAGAGGGGAAATCAGGAGACAAGAGGAAGCTAGAGTTCACCCCTGGGCCACAAGGGCCAGATGAAAGGGAGGGGCTCCAACAAAAGCTGGCTTCCAAGGGGAGGGGAAACCAGCCACAGAATCTCCAGGAGCCACTGGAATGCCCACAGGGCTCCCCTGGAATCACCCGCACTGTTCCCTCAGGGATCTGAATGATGCCTCTTTCCAAGAGCAAGGAAACACTATCAACCAGTAATTACTTTTTAAAAAGCAGCGTTTTCCTAATAGTGTTGCTGGGAGAAAGGTAGGTTGACAATTACACTTTGGAGGTGAAAGTATTTTCTGGAAAACCCTTAACACCACTACCTGCCTCCCACACCTGGAGGCAGACTGAGCTAAGAGGTGAAAGTAAAGTCTGTACACAGGAGACACGGGAAGAAGCCTCAGTCCCAGGTGGAGTGGGGATGTCCAGTATTCTCTCAGAGTCAAGTTTCTAAAGGTCTGCCTGGTGAGGTTGCAGCTTCCCTGTCTAGTCTCCATGCCAATCACAATTCTAAGGACTTTCTTGATGTGGGGTTGTCTCATTATATTCTTAACCTACTTTGAAGAGCTTTTCTGGTTGTAGAACTTACCATGAGGCAGGTTTTTTATTATCCTCACCACACAGATGAGAAAACTGAAGTACAGAGAAGTTAAAGAACTCAGCACAGGTAATACGCAGTTAGGAAGGGCAGGAGCTGGTCTTGGAAGCTGACCATCCTGGCCCTGGAGCACCTGCCCTCAAGCGCTGCCCTCTATGGCCATGCCACTCGGAGTGTCCTATCGTGATGCAAGAACCACTGCCCAGGTCACGTGTTTGGAGCACTGTCTGAATCCTGGACTCCAGTTTCACAAGATAATACGAACAGGCCCTTGGGGTTTGTTGTTTGCTGTAATGAGTTCTAACCAGTTACTCTCCACAGGAATGGCCCAGAATGATGGTTCAGGAAACAACAGAGCAATGTAATTTTAATAATTGTTTTCATTTTCTTTCTCTTGTTAGGTATGTTTTTAGTGTTTTTTTTTAACCTGTGTGTTTTCTGTCCCATTATACAGCAATGATTATTAGAGACATATTTTCTTTTAGATCTCCCCATAGGTATCTTTTTAATTATTACATATTAATGTTACAAATTATATATGAATTTCTGCTTCTTAAAAAAACACATTACAAGTCAGGCCAAGGTTCCTCCCTGAATGAGCCCCTTTTCCCACTGAGGCCCCCAAACCATTTTCAGAGATAACTCTATTACCAATTTGGAGGGCATCCTTCCAGATTTTTAAAAATATTCATACACTTATACTGTACATGTACTTGCAAAAGATATCTCTTTTTGTTGCTTCTGCATAATTGCTGTTATACTATAAATATTGTTTTGAAAGTTGCATTAGGCATTCATTAACATTTCTTGGAGATCCATCCACAAAATTGAGATCAATCTCATTCATTTTGACTATTGTACAAAGTAGTATGGGAATACCCCAGTTTACTTAGCAATCCTCTGTGGCTGCTTCCCATTTTCGCCATGGCAAACAATGTGGCTTTACGTGCCTTCCTGGGACCTCAGTCAAGGTCAAAATTCTCCTCTGTCTAGAGCAAGCAATCAGTGACCCCACAGCTCACCACACTGTTGCAGCTAGAACTGCCACACCAGGCACCAGAAGTTTCTAGAATGCTTGGTACAAAACTGTTCTTCAAACTTGGCAAGTACCTCCACAGGCTTTGGTCCCCATTCGTCAATGATCTCAAACAACACGGAGCTTGCCTGGATGATTAAAAGACAGGGCCTGCAGGAGAGACTGCCCCCACACTCACTTTCTACTCTCAGGTGGATCCCTGGCACATCCCAGGATCACCCCAGTCTGACCTCAGTTGAAGTTTGCTCTGGACATTAAACCAAATGAAAGCTTGTATAAACTTAATGAATAGAAGAATTAACACAGATCTCTACCTACAAAGTGAGGGGCTTGGGATAGAACTAATTCTAAAAATGCAATGATCCTACAACTCTCCATAAATGACATCATAACATGCCCAGGCAAACATACACATCCGTTTCAAGGCCACTCATTAGTGACCGGGGATTATACTTGGTTCACCCATCATCAGCCCGCCTATTGGAAAGCTGGAAAGGGAGTGTGACCTTCGGTGGGGTTAGTGGGTGGGGAATCTGGAGAGATGAATAAGGAAGAGAGAGAAAAGCTCTTCAGGATAGGTTAAGTACTTTAGAGCAAATAGGCAAACCCGAACAACCTTCTTGACTCCATCTTCCAAGCAATGTGGGGGGAGCTAAAGGGTCTCTCCTGCCTCTGATCAAATATTGACCCTGCGCGCTCCCTGGCCAGAGTTCAGGCTAAAGGGCCAGCAGCACCATGGAGCCAGTGTTTGCAGAGTAATTACTGCTGCAGTAATTGCCTTGTAGGTCAGATTGTGAAACAACCTTCGATGGAGCCTTCCGGCCCTTCCTCGGTGGGGCCAGGCCTTGGGGGAGACACTTAACAGTGAAGGAGCCATGCAAGGAAATTTAGAGAGGCTGGAAATGTGGTCCAGCTGCCGGCGAGAAGGCGACTTAAAGAGCATCTGTGGCCCTTCACCCTCCTCCTTTTCCCCTTAACTTCTCTTCTAAGGAACCTAAGCCCTTTATAACCAAACAGGCCTCGACATCAGGCCTTGTCCTGGCCAGCTCCCTCTAGGACAGGTCTCTTTCCTGGTCAGATAGGGCTGAGTAGTGGATTGTTTTTAGAAGAAACCAATTTCCACTTGAAGACCAAGAGCCTCTCCTCTCTCTGTCCCCAACTTGACATCGAAAATGCCCTTAGAAGCCCTCTCTGTAACTAGCCTGGTTTTTAAAGAGGTGTTTGGAACATGGTTGAATTGAATTGCTCTGTTAATGGGGCAAATCATGATGGAGCTTGGTGTCCCTCTTCCTGCTGGGGCACTGGAAAATTTCAGAGAGAAACTGGGAAAGGACTAGGAGGTGGCAGAGTGCTCTGGGGTGAAGGTCAGGCCAGATCAGGCCCGTGTGTGTCCCGGACAGTTGAAAGCACCACAGTCCTACACCACTTTCCGGGATGAGAGAAATGTTCTGCGTCTGTTCAATACTTAGCCAGTAATCACTGTGGCTAGTGAACACTTGCAGTGTGGCAAATGTGACCAAGAAACTAAATTTATTTTTTTTAAGCACTGATTGAATTTAATTTTTAAAATTTAATCTTTAAGATTTTTAATTAATTTAAATAAATTTAAATTCAAGTAGCCACATGTGGCTAGTGGTTACTGAATCCTAGCCACAGGTCTAAAGCCCCCAGTGGGCAGGAAGAGGGGCTGGGTTCAGTGAGCAGCCCCTCATGTGTGGAGGGAGCAGAGTCACTGGGTCTGAAGGCTCCAGGCAGAAGGTGTGGGATCTTAAGAGGAGAGGATCTTATCCAATTAGAAAGTCTTACCCTGGTGCCCATGGAAGGATTTCAGGGGGGCGTGGAAGACCAAAAAGGCTACGAGAATTGTATATGTACATTCATGAGTTTGTCTGGGGAGAAAGCCTTACTTTCATTAGAAGCATAAAAGCATCCCTGATCCCCAAAATAAAAGAAGATAAAATAATCCATTGATCTGTCAGATAAAACTTAACCTCTTCAGGGAAGCCTACCCTGATCAAAAAGGATAAGGCTTCCCAGTAATATGTCAATGGTACCTTTCTTTGTAGCGATTGGAATAGTATAAAAGAATATATATATATATATATATATATATATATACACATTTTTTTTTTTAAACAAAAATCTGTCTTCCCTCACTAAGCTAGAAGACCCATAAAAGCAGTAGCCTGGCCTGCTTTCGCTCATCACTAAATCTCCAAGGCCTGGCCTACTGCCTGGGACAAAGAAGGCAGGCTCTTAAGATCAGATAGGCTGAGGGTAGATGAATGGGTACACAGACAGAAGGAAGCAGGCAAGCAGGCAAAGACGAATGAACTAAGAAATAAACTAGGGACATACTTTACCCTGATGACTCTTATTCTCAAAAACAACCAAATTCCCCCCAGACCAGATGGAGGTGTGTGGCTACATCACTCTAGGCTGCTGTCACCCATCAAAACCACATGGGCATCTTCTCTGTTCCCCCTCCCAAGAATGCTCTTTCTTCCTCTTCATCCCATAGCATGTTCCTTACATCTCGCTCCAGTATCCATGTCATCTGCAATGGACCCGGTTGCTTAAGGTCTACTTTCCCCATAAGACATGAACTCCTAAAGTAAGGGACCTTGCCCTTCTCCACTGAGTGTTTCCCGGCCTGTACCACTTCTGCCCTGCAAAAGTGCAAATATGTTGGAGGCCTCAGCACAGGCCAGTGCTCTCTTACCCTGAGCCAGCGTGGCTTATTCACCTTTACACTTCCAGCCTCACCACTCACAGCCGCGGCAAGGCTGTCAGATTTCGCAAGTGAAGACACAGGACACATAATAAAATGTGAATTTCGGATAAACGATGAAGAACTTTTTTAGTGTAAGTATGTCCCATGCAATATTGGGGGCACACTTATACTAAAAAGAAAAGTTATTCATTGTTTATCTAAAATTCAAAATGAATTGAACATCTCATATGTATCTGGTGACCCTAATCCCCAGATAAAAAAGCATGTGAGTGGTGGGGGTAGCTGGGGAATACCAAGATGGTCTTCCCTGTACAGCCCGAAGGCCCCAGCTAAGTGTGGAATGGGCAGTTAACAGGTTTTCTGTGGTTTCTCACCACCCCCCAAACAGCTCTCCAGTGCTCCACCACAGTTGGAAGCACCCTATGAAGTACCAATGAATGTCACGGGTCACATCAAAGAGACACTGTCTCTCCTGGAAGAGTATCCTTCCCCTCTTGCCACCCTGGCAGCACTGGCTGCTGTGGTGTGTGCCTGAGATTTTTCATTCCCTGGCATCTCTCGAGAGCACCATAGGTAGAAGCTTTGAAAATGATAACCCAGAGTGATGCTCAGCTTCAAATCTGTGTTCGCACAGAGGCTGGGGACAAGGTGGGGCTGTGCTGATGTGGACGCTGCAGTGGAGAGAGATGGAAAAACCAAGACCTGTGACAGCATCCTTCAGATGCTTCCTGGCTGTGGAGTGTGAAGGGCAGGGCATGGCTGTCCATCTCCAGGTTTGCCCCACAGAGGGGAAAGGACTCTGGAGGCACCTGCGCTGTTCCAAGTGGAGTTAGATCTGCAGACACGCTTGGCCCTCAGTCCAGTACCAGAGAAGGTCAGGGCTACTTGGAATCACTTTGCACATGATTCCAGGTTACATTAGAGAGCTGGGAGCCCAGGGCCTCCTTGTGGTACCCTGACCCCCATCAGGAACAAAAGATACTATTTAAAGAGAGAGAAATTAAAGAGGCAAGTGTGGGGAGACCCATGCTGGGGACAGGGAGGGGACCTAGGGGTCCCTGAAAGGGGCATCCAGGTCTACTGTGACGATCTGGATACTGTGTATAAATCCCCAAATGGTGCCCAAGTGGTACCACGTGTGACTGTGATTAATGATCCGAAGGGGTTCAGCTCAGCGGTTCTTCACTGGGGGTTCACAGGAAGGCCTGTGAATACCTGGCCCTGTAAGTAAAATGGTACACACATGCTCTTTTTCTGGGGAGAGCCACCAGGACACAAAGGGATCAGTGGTCCCCAGAAGGCCCAGAACCGTGAGTTGGCGAAGCCAGATTAGCAGCTTCTTCTAGGCTGACTTAGTCAGCCTAGGACTTGCAGGCTTCCAAGGCAGGGCTCTGCCAAAAATGGGAGGGGCAAAACGATTCTGAGTACAGCCACCTGTGGGCCACACCCTCACTCCCGACACACTCCCCTCCACCCCAGTGGCAAGCTGCAGAGGGGCCTGTGGCCTACAGGACTCTGACCACTCTGGCCCAGAGCAGCCTCTCAGCACAGAGTGAAGGTGAGTGAGGGAAACAAGAAAGCAACGCCATGTGAGGAGGCGCTGCACCCCAGACCCATTCAGCGGCTGACCAGCAGCCCTGTCACCTGCTAATGCCACTGGACAAGCTAGTGGGTAACTCACTATGGGAACCACAAGTCAGGAAAAATGTGGATTCGCTCGCTGAATGCTCACAACAACCCACTGGGTGGGTACCACTTGAATCTTCATTGTACAGAAGAGAAAGTAGAGCCTAGAGAAGTTTTGGAACCTGTCTGAAGTTACACGGTGACAGAACCAACGACCAGTCCCAGGCAACGTGTCCCTAGTACCTAAGCTCTAAGCCGCCCTCTCAGAAAACTGAGTTCCGAGGGCCACCAGTGACCGAAGATGGAGCGAGCAATGAATGCCATGTATTCTTCTACAGGAGCTGCCATATTAAAATCAGTGACCCTGACAAATGAAGAACCTTTCCAAAATGCACACCCCTAAGTCATCATGCCATGAGTTTTGTAAAATGGGGTCACGAAGACGCTACACTTGGCTCAAAGGTTAAATTCTGAAAAACCATCCCAAGCTCTTTCCCAACTGCATTGACAGGGTGGTGATGACGCATGGGTACAGGCCTGGCCACGCTCATGGCTAGGGCCAGCATATGACACAAGCCACTCCGTGCTGTGTGTCCCCTCCCGACACACAGGAAATGAGCCTTCCAGGCAAGAGAGAAGTGGGGGCAGCAGCATTCCTTTCTTGTGAGATTCTGTAACTAGGAAGGGGGTGGGGGAACAGAATAGAAAGGGGGTTAGAAAAGTTCTGATGTGAGAGTTTCTGCTGACTCTCAGACCCCATCTGGCTCATCAATGAGTCCTTTCAGGGTTCCCTCTCCCCAACTAAGTTATCATTTCCTGTCCAGCACACTACACCCATTGATGGGGTGTCAGCAAATCCCACCAGTTTATGCCGAAAGGACCCAAGGAGGTTGGACGGGAATGGAAGGGGGAAGAGGAAGAAGACAGGAGGGTAAGGAGTGGCTTTCAATCCACATTCAATGGGATATTCAATCCCACATTGTTGGATTAAGAGAGGATTTGTAACACAAGAGCTAGCTCACCTCACAGGTAATGTGATAAGGACAATGGGATAAAGTCGGGTACTTGGGGGCAAATATGTGGGCCTGGCCTCTCCAAGGTGACTCACCACCAAAGGCCTGCAAAGAAAGGAATGGGCCTTGGTTGTGAGGGCCAGGGGTGGGTGTCTCATCTTTGTGTTTTTTGTTGGCCTCAACTAGGCTCAGAGCCCTGAGGAAGAATCTAGAGTCTCTGAGCTTTCCTATACCTGGAAGGGTGGCAGCCTTGTCTGGTGCCTGCCCCATACATAGGGGTGGGCCCCCTAGTGACCATGTCTGAGCTACAAGACTGTCTACCCTAGTTCCACTAATTGGTCCAGACAGGGCACCTGACCAAGTCCAGTCAATCAGAGTCTTCCTTGGGACTTTTGAATTTGGAAGAGGCAGACAGGCCGTCTCTCTGCTGTTGGAAACCACAGATAGGAAATTCAGGAGCTGCTGACAGCCAAGTTCCTCAGGATACGAGGTAACGCAAGCTGAAGACAGTGCCCAGAGAGAAGCAGAGACGAGACAGAGGGAGAGTAACTTTGGTTGCAGGTGTTCCTGGAGCCACTGTCTCACATCCCCCCTCACCATCTGGTGGACTCCGGTAGATCCTTCCAACCAAGACTCCTTTTTGTCTCGGCTACTATGAGTGTAAGACTGTCACCGGTAACCCTAAGAGGCCTGACCAGATTAGCTGGCATCGGGGGAGGTGTTTGCAATGGAGCTGTGGGATTCACATCACTGTCCCCATGCGACCTCGCCTGTATGTATTAGAGACACACGCACTGTCCACACGTACAAACGGGGCAACAAGAGCCTTATCTGGTGAGACAGACACGGTGGTATGCCCAGTTTGTGTCTGTAGTTCAAGAAATTGCTTACTTTCTGTTTGTCTTTTCTGTGTTTGCTTTTCTTTGCCAGCAACGACGTGGTGGCTGGTGCCTCACCCTGGATGTTTATAGACTTGTCTGCTCATGCACACAGCAGCCATCTTCCTGCCTCTCCACCCTGTTTTCCTACCAGCCAGGCAAAGAGGGTGACAAAGCAAAACTATTAAGACCATCTGAAGAGGCCAAAAAAGCCCCACGTGTTTGTCTGCAGTGTCCTAAACTGAGCCGAGCCCAGCTTGACCATCCAAGTTCCCTCATCGGTCCCTCCGCTCCAACGAGACTCCAGCCCTGTGAGCTCTGTGGGAGTCGTCCGAATGAGTGAGAGCATGAGACAGGCCAGCCCAGCAGAGACGAGGGCCGCAGACGGAACTGGGCACCACTTGAGCTCAGGCCAACTCACCTGCAGGTCAAAGAACTTGCTGTACCTCCGGTAGATGGTCTGGGACGTGGAGTCAGACCAGGTCACGTTGATGATGTATACCTGTGGGATAAAAGTAAGAGCAGGTGAGTGGATGACCAGGGCTGGGCTTCAAGGGGTACCAAGCACCATTTAACATGGCCGGACCATTCTTTTCCTCATCTCTGCCCCCAGGGCCTAGCACAGTGTCAGGTACACAGGAATGCTACATGTATATGCCTACTACACACACACACACACACACACACACACACACACACACACACACACACATATCTAAAAGGGTATTCCATACAATGCTAAGGATGATTATTTTAGAAGGGTAGGATTACAAGTGGTTTTAATTTCATTCTTTTAATTTATAGGTACTTCATACAATGAACATGAAGTTGGGGTTGTTGAGAAATTTAAGTTGCTAATTTCCACTGTTCCTCAGGCTTCAGAGGAATGAGATTTCTGCAAGGGGCCTTTCACAATTGCAAGTGCCAGGGCCCCGCCCTCTGAAATTCTGCATAAGTAAACTTGGGTTTTGGGGGCTCAGACATCTATTATTATTTTTTTAATTCTATTTTTATATAGTAGTTTTAGGTTCAGAGCAAAACTGGGTAGAAAGTACAGAGTTTCCATTTGCCCCCTCCCCCACACCACGTGCACAGCCTCTCCCATTATCAACACCCCCCCACCCCAGGGGCACATTTGTTGCAGCTGGGCATCTACAGTTTTAACAAGCCACTCCAGGTCATTCTGCCACAGCTGATTCTCAGAACGTGCTCGGAGCAGCACTCGGGAGACCACAGCATTTCCGAAAGGTGTGATTCATCTCTATCCCTGAGTCTCAGCTCAGTGCCTGGCACAGAGTGGGCGCTCAGAAAACATTTTGCAATACAAAGGAGATTAAGTATGCAACAGAAATTTTAAATTATTAGAGGCTGTTCAGGTACCTTTATGGGTGGCAGTTATGCACTGCCCAGGTATCGGAAAGAAGACACTGAAGAGGCCAACGGAAACAATCTGGCCGGTGAGCAGTGAAGAGGCTGCCAAAGGAACATGTAGAATGTCTTTGGTGCCTGATTTAGACTTGTCACAGTTCGACTCTGAATATTCGACTGCAGACAAAGAGAAAGCTAGAGCTGGGGTTTTGAACCACCTGTACGAAACCACGGTTCATAGGTCCTGGAATTTTGAAAGCCACCTGGGCCAGGAGAGCAATCCTAAGACAGCTTCCCATCAGAAAAAAGAAGGGACACAATACCAAGGGCAGTGTCTATTTGACAAACAGACTTCACCCAGATGCTGAGGGTCCAAGGATAGAAATATTTGTCAGTCTCTGTTGACACCTTTTCAGGGTGGGTAGAGACCTATCCTACCAGAACGGAGAATTACTCAGAGGTAATGAAGGCCTTACTGAGGGAGATAATTCCTCGCTTTGGCCTACCCGGCAGCATCCAGAGCAACAGTGGACCTGCTTTTGTTTCAGAAATTACAAGGAAGGTTAGTCAATTTTTAGGAATCAAGTGGAGACTCCACACGGCATGGAGACCTCAGTCTTCTGGGCTGGTAGAGAAGGTGAACTGCACATCTTGAAGAAAAATGTAGCCAACCTGTGTTAAGGAACACTCTCCATTGGAATCGAGTTTTATCTATTGCCCTGCTCTGAATAAGGGTGGCTCCTCAAAGTGGGATTCAACTGAGTCCCTACAAAATTGTGTACAGGTGACCTTTTCAGGCTATGATTGGGGGGGCTATGATTCCCCAAGAGGGTAGAGAAGCTGGGGATCTCGGCCACTGTGAAATGGAAGGAATATTAGCAAATAATAGGGAAATTAGCTTCATTACTATGTTGATGAAGAAGTGAAGGTAAAGAACTACGTACAACGTTTAAGTAAGACCTTAGCTGTGATTAATGACCTTAGCTGTATTAGAAATATTAGCGATCTCTCCCCCACAGATCCGCTGGAAGAAGTGAAGGTAAAGAACTACGTACAACGTTTAAGACCTTAGCTGTGATTAATGACCTTAGCTGTATTAGAAATATTAGCGATCTCTCCCCCACAGATCCGCTACATTCCTTTGAGCCTAGAGATGAGGTGCTGCTCGAAACTTGGAAGACAGGATCCCCAGAAAGCCAGCTAGAAGCAAAGTGGACTGGAACCTATGTCAAACAAACTTTCATTTCATGTCTTGTGGGTGCTGGTGCTCCCCTGGAAAGATAACTGGGGACCTCTGGCAACTCTACAGACAGGGAAATGTTTTCTTTAAAAACTCTAATGAAGCCCCAGCTGAAAATATGCAACTTTTGTCAATAGTGCTAAAAACTTTTCTGGATGAATCGCAACACCACAACTAATGTATCTATGCCTTTAGTCACACCAAATTGCTGGCAGGATGGTTTCTGATATGTGGAAGGACTGTTTACTCAACAGCAAAATGGTTTTTACATATTCTCATCTGCATTTATGTTGTGTTGGTTCGTATTTCTTTAATTAAACCAATCTTGTAGAAATAAGATGATTAAAAACTAATGGGGGGGGGTGGATAATGAGGGAGTTCAAAGAGTTAAAGATTTTAGCTTCAATCACAGTTGATAGGCTTAAGTGACGAATGCCTGTGGAGAGCTGTTATTCCAGGAACTGGAATGCATGACCACATGGCTCCAGGAAGTTGACAAGTAATCCAACCTGGTGGCCCAAGGGGGTCTGCAAGCGATGGGGACGGTATCTGAGCCGCTGTGTTCCAGGGAGGCAATGCTGGTGACACAGGTAAAGAACTGGTGATTGACAAATAAAGAAGTACTAGGAAAACCGCCACAGGGCTGCAATTAACCTTTTTCCCAAACCCTTACCTACCCTTTCTTCTCCTCATAAAAAGGTCAGCTTGAGATGAGATGTTAAGACGGTTTTTGAGGGCACATAACCTGCCACCTTCTCAGATCGTCAGCATCTGAATAGAGTGCCCGTAAAGATAAAAAAAAAAATCATTTTGCTCTGTTGAACAACCAAACTCACCCTGTGGATGACAGCAGGAGAGAGGTTGGTGCGTGGGAGATTGGTCAACTTTTCGGAAATGAAGGCATTTCAGGACTCCACTTCCAGCGTCACCTCGGCTCCCAAGCTCAATCGGGCTCTCCAAGGCTGCCACCTCAGGAGGCTCTAGAGGGCTCCCTTGCCCAGGAGGTGGGCAGGACCGCTGGCTGCAGAAGGAGAGAAAGTCTCTCCTTCCACCATTTTTGTCCCTTTTACCTGAACCCACACCAAAGGCGCACCTTCCTGGGAGAGGCCTCTGTTAGAGGAAGGGGTCCCCTCACCTCAGAGCTGTTCTGCTGAAGGAGAATCACCCGAGAGCTTGATAAAAATTCATACTCCCTGGCCTCTGCCTAGTAATTCTGATTCAGTGGTCAGGGGGACTCTACCAATGAGAAGAACCAAGAGGGCAGAGAAGCTGGGGATCTCGGCCACTGTGAGACGGTTAGCAAGTAAGAGGGATCGCATTGAGATACCTCAGCATCAGGGTAGCTGACTTTGCCATGAAGCAGGGCTATCTTAGTCTGCTTGGGCTGCTATAACAAAATACTATCTACTAGGTGAGCTACACTATGAACATTTATTCTCATAATTATGGAGGCTGGAAGTCCAAAATCAAGGTCCCTGGTGAGGACCCATTTCCTGGCTTGCAGATGGCTGCCCTCTTGCTGTGCCCTCCCATGCAGAGAGAGGGGGCTCCAGTCTCTTCCTCTTCTTATAGGGGCACGAGTGCCAGCATTGGAGCTCTGCCCTCATGAGCTCCTCTAACCCTAATCACCTCCCACAGGCCCCAGCCCGGTAACATCACACGGTGGATTGGCACTTCAACAAGTGAATTTGGGGAGGGACCCAAACATTCAGTCCGTAGCAAGGCGGGTGCACATGGGAGAGTGAGGCTTTCTGTTTGGTTGCTCAGTGAACAGCCAAGGAAGGGAGCTCTGAGTCCAGTCCCTTCTCCGCTCTGATCCCTAAGTCTCAGAGTCAGCCTCGTGCTAGGTGGAGTGTTTGTTCTGAAATGCGCCCAAGGAGAGGGCCACCACGCCAAGCAAAGAGAGCCAAATGATGCCAGCCTAAGATGGGGTGTTTATGGCCTGTTTTATGGGATCCTGATAGGAAAGAACATAAAATAAAATAAAAGGCCAGCCTTTTCCTTACGAGCCCAAAATAAGCTATTGACTATTCTAATGAATAGATAGAGACCCTAGAAACATGTATCTCACACAATAAACTGTTGGAACCATTTGGGGAGTGGGCACTACGTGCCGGCACAGTGTAAAACATTTATATGCATTAGCTCCTTTAATCTTCAGCTCAGTGAGGTAGCGACTGTACCATTGTCATCCCCATTTTGTACAGGAGGAAACCAAGGTTCAGAGAAGCTAAGTAACTTGCTCAAGGTCACACAGGTGGCAAAACACAGAGGAAAGGACTTGAACCCATGTTTAGCTGAGTCCAATCCCCATGCTTTAAACTGGATTATCTCCCTATGTGTAGATTTAGAAAAGTGGATAACCAAACTACTTGATCAGAAATAAATGACATCTTTTTAAATAAAGGTTTAGATGGTCTGAAGAATCTGGACACCCCTTCCTTAGGGGGTGAGCCTAGAGGGACATGGGGGGTTATGTTAACTCTGAGAACCTGACACCAAGAAGAGACAGAACCTGGGGCCCAGACAGAAGTCAACGGTTAGGAATGCTACAAAACCAGACCAATGCAGAGGAAACCCTCATACATAACTCGCTAACTATGGCAGGACGCTCTGGAATTTTCACAGGGATTATAATCCACCCCATCCCCCTGCTGACTCCCAGGTCCTGCCAGCTGCATCTCCCCTCCCACCTGCATCTGCCCTTCGGGCAGGTCCTGGGCAGGGAGCAGATGCTGTGCACACCCAGTGCTGCCTTCTTAACCTCTGCCGTGGTGGATGCACCTTTAGCAGGTCCCAAGTGACCGTGCCCTCCCAGGAAGAGAGCCTGCACTCATTGCAAGCCATTGGATGGCAGCCTGTCTCCCTGGCCAACCAGGCAGAGTTCAGAGGAAGGGCTTCACTGGGACTTAACACGACCTATGTATGCTCCATCCTCTCTAGTAAGTAGGGGCTTCCCTTCAGCTCCCAGGGAGCATTAATCTCAGGCTCACAGCCGCTGGGAGCCCCTTCCTTTTGCAGAGGAGGAACCTAGGACCCAGGAAGTGGATCTATTAAGGAACAGGCAGATTCCAGAGTCAGCCTCACCTGGGTCTCTCTCAGGACTCTCCTTAGTGGCTGTGAGACCTCAGCCCAGCCTCTCAGGCTCCTCCTGAATTGGAAAGGCCTTCGGGGCTGCAGGGCCTGATAAATTACACTGGTTTTCATCACGGGTGCGCTCACCCCGTTAGTGGCAGAGCGGGACAGGAACCCAGACCTCCCAGTTTCCAGCCTACAACTGAGCAGTGCATGGCCAGAGCCTGCCTCTCGGAAAAGTCCTTTCCTTCCTACTCTTCAAAATAGTTGAAAAGTGACTGGGAATCGTCTAGATCTAACTCTTGACTTCAACTCACACAAAAGACAAGCCCTGTGGGGAAATAGCCAGAGGACAGGGGTGAGGGGAGGCCTATCCATGGGACCCTTGTCAGCCACAGCCCCCAGGACAGGACAGGCCTGTGCTTCTCATACTTCTTTCCTTGTTGGGCAAAGAATTGCTCCTGCAAAGGCGGGTGGGGCAGGTGGAAGCATATAAAGTGGGAATAAGTGGTGAGGGAAGGAGACCTGGCTTTACACATAATACAATATACAGATGATGCGTTATAGGAGCGTAGAGTTGAAACATATAATTTTATTAACCAACATCGCTCTGATAAATTCAATAAAAAATTTTTTTTGAATTACACCTGCCACCATCTTGTACTTCCTCAGGGCCTGAGGGGGACCCCCATGTGGGGATGGGGAAATGAACCCATGTTCCCGTTCACCCAAACCTCTGGGATTCACCGGAGGCCCCCAGAGCCTACCCTCCTGGACCATCTACATCCCAAGTGGAGGAAATGGTCAGAGATCTTCCTGGAGATGAGCCCAGAGAAGAGGCCAGTCTCCAGGCCCCTTTCTCTCATGTGAGCAGGAGGCACCTCTGCTTTCTCCCCAACCTTGAACATCCCAGATTATCCCCCCAGATGAACAATGGCTACACAAACTATGAGCCCAACTCACAGGCCCCCCCCTCCCGCCCCCATCAGAGCTTCTCAAGCCTCCCTGAGCTGGCAGTGCCGGCACTGGAAACCCTAGCGATAGATAAACCGCAGAGAAAAAGCAGGTGGAGGGGAAGGGGACAGGGCAGAGGTCATCTGAGAAGGCCAGCTCTGTGTACTGGGGCCCAGATAAACTTCCCTGGTCACAGGAACAGCCGAGATAACATTACCCAGCAGCTGTGTCTTCAGAAAGGTTTGCAATGAAACACCCTGCTTCCACACACTTTGGGGTTATGTTTCCCGGATGGAGTTTCCCTTCCTTCTGGACTTAAAAAGCCCATGGCTTCTATTTACCCCGTCGCAGGCCACTCGGGCAGATGGCAGGCGTCTAGGAAGGCTCACGATAGACCAGCAACTCCATCCAGCTTCCCTGGAGAGGAAGTCCCCAGCGCCTCCTGTCCTCCGGCCACACTTGGCCTTTACAGACGGGATCTCCACCACAGACACAGCTCTCTGGTGGAAACTCCCACCAGACACCCACACAAAGGCCCGGTCTCACCAGCCCACCCACTCTGAGGCCATCTTGGGCCGCCTTCCATCTGCTCAGCTCATTAAGCTCAGAAATGTCTGAGGCTTCCGAGACTTCCACAGCTTCCAAGTCTTGCTCCTTTCAACAAGCAGCAGCCTCAATGCAAATCAGGACCGCAGCTCAGCTCCAGAGCTCAGAGAATGACGCCCAGCCCGTTCGTGTGATGGAGTGTCCGTGATTGGTCCTGGGCTGCAACCAATTAACAGCACAAAGTTATGGCCCAGCCAGTCCTAGAAGGCCTAGGACCTGCCTGTGTTCAATTAGAATGTGCCAGCAAGTACTCAATGTTCAACTTTGCTGCAGGGACACACCGAGAGACAGGAGTTAGCAACTGTGGAGGAAATTGTGTCTCTTTGTGGCCCTGTGGCTCAGTCTACTAAGGAAGGTCTTCTTTTCCCAGGGCCCTGGCCAGCTGCCCCCCGGTAACAATAGTTAGCTAGGACTAGGGCTGTTGATTTAAGGAGCAGCCCTCACTTAGACACCTGGACTTGGAGGGCAATCTCCACCCCACCATGCACACGCACAGGTTGACTAAGGGTTAACCTGTCCTCTGAGCACACTACACCAGGTTCCCTGGGGACGTCATGTTTATGGAGCAGTCACAGTGTAAATGAACCCCAGGTGAGCTGTGGGAGGGGCGGGGTGTGTGCGGTGGAACGTTCCTCCCAGAACCGTGTGTCCAACAGTCACCACCCAAACAGGTGCTGCAGGTGCAGACCATTTGGCTCTCCTCTGGGAAAGGGGGCTTTTTATAGGTACACGGAGGGGCGGCTAGTCATTAGGCTCCTGTGCAATATCAGACACATTCAAGAGTTTCATGGGTGTCTACCATACTCACTGCCTGCTGTCGTCTGCATGAATCGTGGGCCTTGATTGTTCATTGAATTTGGAGGGCAGAGGGTAGGCGAGAGGGTCCGGAGGAAGCCTCCATATCACTGTGCCTCCATTTATGACTCTACGGTACAGGGACAGCAGTGGTTACCTCACTTTGGGCTGTGATGAGGATTCCGTGACCTAAGCCTACACATTTCCCACCGGAATGGAAGCTCCCTGAAGGCACATCACGGCATGATCATGGCAAGTCAGGCTCAGCATGACACCTTCCACAGAGAGCGTCAAACTCATTTGCACCAGGGGCTCCACCAGCCTCATGGTGGCCTTCAAACAGCCGAAAGTAATTTCAACTCCTTCACAGTTAAGGAGTCGTTACATTTACACAGTCCTAAAATTATTTCGGCCCTTTGAAGGCAACTGGGAGGCTGATGTGGCCCCCGGTGAAAATGAGTTTGACACCCCTGCCTCACACCTAAGGGGTGCTCCCTTCATGTACGAGCCCCCAGGATTTCCAAACCCTACATGGACCACAGAAGGTTCGGTGTCAAGGCGCTGTCCTTCCAGGCAGCAGAACTAGTAGAGAAACAGCAGGAAGAGTCCATTTCTACAAACTTTTTCTTCTGTGTACAAGCTCTTGGTTTCGTCAGGAGTAACACTGATGATAGCCACGCCCACTGGTTGAGCACTTAACAATGTCCAGGTATTGCGAAGCACTTTGTTCAGGGTGTCTCATTTAATTCTTACAATGATTCTATGAGGAAGGTACTGTTAACATCTCCAGTTCATAGACAAAGAAAGGTAACTGACCTCCCTGAGGTCAGGTTGGTGGCATGTGCCGCAGCTCAGGTTCAAAGGCGGCGTTGGCTCCAGGGTCCGACCACCTCATCCTCTTCAACAGCTACAAAGGGACAAGGTAGAGTCCCCGCCCCAAGGGTGTGCCCTGTGGCTCACTCCGTTGCCCTGACACCTGCCGCTTCATGAGTGGGTGACTAGTCGGGACTGAGGCCACCCGGACAATGGGTGGGTAAGGAACCCTCAGTGGGGACCAGCGCTCTAATTTTCCTGGTTTAGACTCAACCAGATCACCTGCACGAGAAGTTGTCAATCTCTCTGAGCCTCCACTCCCCATCCAGAAAACGGGGGTAGTGTTACCTGTGTCACTGTGAAGGTCAATGAGAACACAAGCAGGGACACAGTAGCTGCTCAATAAAGATGCTCTCCTTTCCCCATCTTCCCCTGCAAAGTGCCTGGCATGATCTTTTGCACTCTTAGAATTTGAGCCTCTCCCTTGGAAGTTTCCAGAGTCACCAGTTAGCCCCTGGTTCTAGAGAGGCACCCAGTTTGGGTTTCCAGAGCTCTAGGTACAGTACCTGAGGACACATGGTTGAACCTTTGGACCTTCCTCCCTCTAACTCTGCCTCCGACCCTCTGGTCTCAAGACAGCTTCTCAGAGCAAACGGGTCTTACCACCTTGAACCAGCAGGTGCTCCTACAGAAAGGCCCAGCAATGGGCAGTGGACATCTTGGGTAACGCCTAGGAGCCCAGAGAGGATGGCCCTGTGCCAAGGCTAAGTGAAGGAGGCCTACCCAACTGTGGAAATTGATAAAAACTCCAGATGTACAGTGACATTCAGGAGCTAGAGTCCTGGAAACCTTAAATGTATCCTCTCCTGAACCGTAAGAAGGATCCCACTCCTGGGCTTCCACGGGCTTGGATGCAGCCCAATGGATCTAGGAGAGGGTTGGAAAGGAGGACCATCACCCCACACACTCCCAAACCAATGACTGACCGGGGCCTGCTGACCTGGATGCACACATCCTGTGAACGTGCCTCACTCCATCGTCACACCCTGGGGAGCAAGGCAAAGGTTAACACACACAGTCTGGTTTCCTCTTCCTGGGAAACACAGCAGCCAGGCAAGGCCAGAGACCGGTGCCCCCTCTGCACACAGCCTGCGGGGGAAATGACCCCACCATTTCCTCCCCACCAGCTGCTACACTCGCACTTCCCTCTGCGCTATGCTCAGCAAAGCTCAGCTTTTGACACAAGGCTAATAACTGTCATTAGGTATTTTACTGCATGGGGTAGACTGAAGCAATCTTTCTGGAGAGCATTTTAGCAATCTCTATCCCAAATCTGCATTCCCTTTCACTCAGCCATTTCATCTCTAAGAATTTAGCCACGTGTGTGTGCGTGTGCGTGCGTGCATGTATGTTGCTCGTGTAAAGATGTTCATTGCTGCACTGTTTGTAACCACAAAAAGTAAGGACTATGGATTTAAAAAACCCTGATTTAAAAAATGGTCAAATCAGGATTCATACATGTGTTAAAGATAAGATGGGTCTTTCTGTGTTATGGGAAAATGCCCAGAGGGTAGAAAGAAAAAACCAGATTACAAAAGAGCACGTATACAATATAATTAGATTTCTTTGGGGGGAGGTATACGTACAGGGGTTTGTGTATGCACACATACAGGTACGTTATAAAACTCTGGAAAGAGCACAGCAAACCGATAACAGTGGTTATTTGGGTGAAGATAAGTAGAAATGCTATAGTTTCACTTTATACTTTGTACATTTCTTTATTATTTTACTTCTTTTGAACCTGTATGGCTTTCACACAGGGCTGTCCAACCTTTTGGTATCTCTGGGCCACACTGGAAGAAGAGCTGTCTCGGGGTCACACATTAAATACATCGCAGCACATAATCACAAAACGAATCTCGTATGTTTTAAGTAAATTTACGATTTTATGTTGGGCTGAATTCATAGCCATCCTGAGCCACACGCAACCCACATGGACACCCATGAAGGAGATTCCATCTTAGAAAACAATTGTGTCCTCTTAGCCTGTTTTCTGGCCAATGCCAGCTCTTAGAAGCCAACGTCTAAAAGCCTGTCTACACACAGTTACCTGGAGTGCTTTAAACCACTACCACCCAGGTCCCACCCCACACCATTGAAATCAGGATCTTGGAAGGTCGGGTGAACACCGGTGGTTTTCAGGACTCCCCAGCCCAGGTGAGTCGACTGGCTGTTACAGGTTGAGAACCACGAAGGTGGACCAGTACAAAAAAGATCACTGCACTAGCTGAAAAAGAAAAATACTCTGTTGCTAGAAAGCAATACTACAGTGCAATTTGTATTATGAAGAGTAAGTTCTGCCTTTAAGAGTTCTTGTTAGGAAGTCTGTAGTCAGTGCTTTTTCTCAAACTCCTGCCTCCAGTTTGGAATCCACCAGCTCCAGTGGGGAAAAGAAAACAAGGGGACTGGGGTTCATTAGTTCGAGCTGGAGCTGTGACTCCGCGTTCTTTGGCAGCCTGTGGCGGTCCCCACCTCCGTGGGGCCTACATCAGTGCCTGAGGGGTCAGAGTCCAGCCCTTCTCGGCTCCAGGGGGAACAGCTGAAAGACTTAGAGGTGCTGAGCCCAGAGAAGCATTCAGGAGACACACGACAGCTGGTTTCAAATGTTTAGAGGACCATCAATACGGGAGGTTCAACGCCCGTTGTAGCCAAAGGAAGGCGATGGATAGTAAGTGCAAACTGTAGGAAAGCGGATCTTTGCCCAGTGTCGAGGAGAACTTTCCAACCGGAGCTGCCCAAGGGTGGAAGGGGCTGCCTTGTGAAGTAATGGGATCATCAGGGCAGGGGATGAGTGACCGCTTGTCTATGATGTTGTTGCTGGAAAATCCCTTCCCACTCAATCCTCCGTGAGGCCAACAACACTTAGAAAGAAAGTTTTAGCAAAATCCACTAGGGATGCAGCTCCTTCACCAAAAAGTTTTCTGCTCTCAACAGATAACGACCAAGCAGCAGCTGAGTGCCAGGCCTGGCGCTAGGTGCTGGACATACCTGCAGGGAGCCTGGCAGTCTGTCCTCAGGACATGCATGGGGAGTGCCAGACATACGTAGACTCATTTCTGATGGTCCAATAAAATGGTGAGCAGTGACAAAACTGACTACAGTGAAGGTTGCTACTTTACACAGATGGTCAGGAAAGGCCTCTCTCAAGAGAGGAGGTTTGAGCTGAGACATAAATTCAGAGAACGAAGCACTACTCGCCAACTGGGCTGGGTAGTGGGTGGGGCCTCAGTTTGCCTCAAGCAGAAGGGAACTCCACCTCACCTCATATAGAGAAATCAACTCAAAATGGATCAAATACCTCAGTGTGAGCAAGAAAACTATAAAAATCTAAGAAGAAAACACAGGCACAAACCCTTGTGACCTTGGACTAGTCAATGGTTTCTAACATATAAAACCAAAAACAGCAATCAAAAAAAGATATAGATAAGCTAGAGCTCGTCAAGATTAAAAACCTCTGTGCTTCAAAGGTCACCAGCAAGAAAGTGAAATGGCAATTTACAGCAGTGATTTTCAACGAGTTGTGCCACAAGAAGTTTTAAAACATGCAATATCCCCCCCGGCCAGTGTGGCTTGGTTGATTGGAGCGTCATCCCATACACAAAATGTTGGGGGTTCAATTCCCAGTCAGGGCACATACCTAGGTTGTAAGTTCAATTCCTTGTCGTGGCACATATGGAAGGCAACCAATTGATGTTTCTCTCTCTCTCTCTCTCTCTCTCAAATCAATAAACATTTAAAACAAAAACAAAAACATGTAGCCCTGCCTGGTAAGGCTCAGTGGATGGAGTGCTGGCCTGAGAACCAAAGAGTCGCCAGTTCGATTCCCAGTCAGGGCACATGCCTGGGTTGTGGGCCAGGTCCTCAGTAGGAGCATGCAACAGGAAACCACACACTGCTGTTTCTCTCTCTCTCTCTTTCTCCCTCCTTTCCCCTCTCCCTAAAAATAAATAAAATCTTTTTAAAAAAAACATGCAATACCTGACTATTTAGTCAAGGGCACTGACCTCTTTTCCCTTAGAATGTCAAATTTAAAAAATGATAACAGCCAACACAACAGTAGCCATCTGATACAAATGAATCAAAATTATACCTATTTTTTTGGTCAGATTGGCCAAAAGTATATTTTTTTGGTGTGCTGTAGAATTTTAGTAATTAGTTTATGTGTGCCAAGAGATGAAAAAGGTTGAAAATTACTGATCTACAGAATGGAAGAAAATATCTGTGACTCATATATCTGACAAGCAACTTGTATCTAGAATATATAAGGAACATGTACAATAATAAAAAAATAAATAACTGAATTTAAAAATGGGCAAATAATCTGAACTGAGTCTTCTCCAAAGAAAATATATGAATGGCCAAGAAACACATGAAGAAATGCTCAACATCATCATTAGCCATCAGGGAAATGCAAGTCAAAAAAACCACAGGGAAGTACCATTTCACATCCACGAGGATGAATATAATCAGGCAGATAATAACAAGTGTCAGCAAGGATGGAGAGAAACTGGAAGCTCCACACATGGCGGGTGGTAATGTAAAATAGTGCAGCTGCTATGGAAACCAGACTGGCGGGTCCTCAGAAGGTTAAATAAACATAGAGTCACCATATAACCCAGCAATTCCAGCCCAGAGTATCTCCCCAAGAAAAACGAACACTCATGTCCACACAAAAAACTTGTATGCAAATGTTCATGGCAGCATATTATAAAATAGTGATTGTATTATTATATATTATATTATATTATATTATATTATATTATATTATATTATATTATATTATATTATATTATATTATATTATATTATATTATATTATATTATATTATATTCCCAAAAAGTGAAAACCCAAATGCCCACCAACTGATGACTGGATGAATAAAATGGTGTGTTACGGTCATACAGCAGAATATTACTCAGTTACTAAAAAAAAATAAAGTTCTGGGACCTGCTACAACATAGATGAACCTTGAAAACATTATGTTCAGTAGAAGAAGCCAGATACCAAAGGCCACGTATTCTGTGATTCCATTTATAAGATATGCCCAGAACAGGCAAATCTACAGAGACAGAAATAGACGAGCGGTTGCCTAGGACTGCAGATGGTGGCATCGAAGCAAATGGGAAGGGACTGCTCATGGTGTAGCTTTTCGGAGTGATGAAAATGTTCTAAAATTGACCGTCACAAGGGCTGCACATTACCTGTGAATACACTAAAACCCACTGAACTTTATGCTCTAAATGGGTCTGTTGTGTGGTATGTGAACTGTATCTCAATAAAGCTGTTTTTAAAATATTAGAAGGGAAAGATGTCACTCTTGGTTAAGGAGTTCCAGTCTCTCAGCCTGCCTAATTCTAATCAAGACCCACCACCTCCTAGAAACCTCCCTGGACTGCCTCTGCCCCTTTATCTGGCACACAACAAGCTTGTTTAGGTAGGGGTCACGTGACGTCTGTTAGCCTTGGAGGAAACTTATCTTGGGCCTCCGAGATCCTCATGATGCAGATCACCAATGCTGCCACATAATAGCTGTACCTGGCTGATGGAGGAGAAAGCCTGGCTTAAAGTGCACCTGTTTCCCAGGCTCATTAAGAAGAAACTGATTCTCTTCCACTATGGACTGGAAAGAACTGATGGCAGTGACATCTTGCTCTCTTTGCCTGGACAGTTTGCTGGCTCCGAAGAGTGTGGTATGTAGTAAAACTTTCCCCATCAAGCAGAAAAACTGGGAATGCCATCAGCTTCTGCTTGGCTTCCAGGATAGAGAAACTGCACTAAAAATCTGCTAACCCTGCCCTGACGTTGGAAGCACCCATAGGAGAGTTAACTGCAGAATTAGGCGAGATCTGCTTACCTCCATGTTTCTCCATCTGCTCATGGTCCTGAGCCTGCAGTTTGGTCCAGCCTCCTTTCATCGGGCCCCACCCGCCCTGTGCCCTCCAGGCCAAACAGCCTTTCTGCCCACAGCCCTCTCTCTTTTATTAAATCCCTCTAGGGCACCCATAGCTACAGTGGCCACTTCAGCCAATTCCATGCGTATCTATCCCCCTAACTCCTTCCTAGAACTGTCCTCACCTGTTCCACAAACTCCTGGAAAGCAAGGATTTTATCTGACTTTCTCTTATATGCCTGACAACATCTAAGGATATCGAGCAAGAGGTAGATCCTCAATAAAGACGCGTCACTTCTGTCTGATAAAATTCAGCGCAGTCTCGGAAAGAAGCATTGAGTGCTTACAATGTGCCGGGCTCTGCTCTAGGCAATTGAACCCAAATCAAATAACATACAGTCCCGGCCCCAGGGCAGCTCCCAGACCGGTGAGAAAGATCAGTACCAACAGGTAATTTGCTGAGAAGGCTGGACTGAGAGACAGGCATGATCCTGGGGAAACACGGAGGACAGGCACCGAGTGGAGATGGTTTCCTGGAAGAGGGGATGGTGGAGGTGAAAGGTGAGAAAGGTAAGCAGGGCTAAGGCAAGGGGGTGACCACGATGGGAGGGTGTCGTAGGCGGAAGAAAGGTCACAGGCCAAGGCTAGGGTGTGGGGAAGGGCTTGCAATGGCCTGAGCTGGGGGAGAACCAGGAGCAGCTGGGGTGGCTGGAGCCCCAAACCCAAGGCAGTAAGTGGCAGGCAGTGAGCAGAAGAGTCCCTGGCTCAAGCTTGTGGGAATGTCGGGGGCAGGAGAGTTGGAGGGGAGGAAGGCAGAGAAGCAGAAGTCAAAGCTGAGAAGTTTCTTGGGTGGGAAACTTGGAACAGTTTGGGACTGGAGAGGGAAGAACAGGCATGTGTGGAGATCTAAGGACTGATGGAGAGGAGATGAGAATGAAGAGCACCTGAGTAAGGAGCAGGCACGAAGGTGAGGCCAGGTCTGGTGAAGGGAGAGGGCAGGTGGCGAAATGTGTGGGGTCCGAGGAGAGAAGGGGAGATGGGAGCTTAGGAGAGGGCACCTGAAGATTGAGAAACCCCCACCCCAAAGGCTTCCGGGACCTCAGGTGGACCACACGTGGGCTGCGATGGAATGACTGGGACAGATCTCAGATTTGGGAGCGGGGAGGTCCCAGTCCCTGGCAGCACTTTTGGGCAGTGCAGAGAGTGACGAAGACCTAAGATCATTAGATGCAGGGAGAGCACAAGCAACTGTGAAAAAGGAAAGGGACCAAGCCCTAGAAGTCGCAGGCTTTGTTTTACGCTCAATTCGTTCCGTCTCCAGATCTGAGAGCAAACCTTACAGACCTCCTCTCCCTCCCCCAAACTTGGCTCAGAACACAGAGCCATTTGGAGTGAGGAAAGGGGTACCAGGCCACGTCTTCTGGGCCCCAGCCCACATTTCCCTGCTCCTTCCTGCTGCGTGGCCAGAGGAGACCCCTCTTCTCTGGCACGGCCAACTCCAGGACGTCATTGGCTCCCTGTCCCCTCTGGGAGTGGGAGGAGGGACCTGCCAAGCCGGCTGGAGAAGAGCCTTGCACAGCGGCCAGGGAATCCTGCCAGAGGCTGCATCTGGCCGGGCTTCCCACACTGATTCCCCATCTGGCCAGGAGCGGAGGTGAGACAGAAACACACAGTCGACCTCCCCCCCACCCCACCCCCCGTGTCCCCCCTCTCAAAGTCACGTCATCCAGGCATTCCCTTGGGGAGGGTGGTCCCCTTCCTCTGACCTCAGCCTGTTTCACTTGGCCAGAGCCCACCCCCAGGGAGCAGGCCCCCTCCCCACACCCTCGATCACACCCAGGCCCATGCAGGGAAGGGCGTGAGCTATGGATTCCAGCCCTCCCAGGCCACACACCAAAGCTCCAATAAGGGGCCCCCTCTCCCAGCCCTGTATTCTGAGGTGCCAGCTGTGCTGCTGAGGGGGGCAGGGGGCTGGGGGGCTGGGGCCCTTGGCCAGAATACCATAGCCCCACCGCCACCCTCTACATGGAATCTCCTTCCAGCTTCAACCAAGGTGTCAGGGCTGGGGAGGAAAGACAGGGAGACCCAACGCGTGGTGCCCAACAACTTCCAGGAGTAAACCCTAGCTTTGCTCCTTATTCAGCGTAAGAGTTTGGGCAAATTATCTAATTTTCTCTGAGGCTCCATTTCCTTGCTTGTAAACGGAGGTTAATAAGAACACATGTCTCGGATAGTTTGCATAAGGATTAAGTGGGGAAATGCACGCAAAGTGCTTAGTTAGTACCTGCCTGGCCCTCAACAAACACCCTGCTCCGGCACTTCATTCTCTGTGTTTCCTCCTGACAGTGCCCACAGGGGCACAATCTCTGTCAGCTGGCTCCAAATATTGTACAAGTGGTAAATCTCTTATTATTGACTTATCTTATTTATGTTGATATTTATTTATCCAGGGAAACAGACAGTTGGCCATTTCTGGATGTTATACTTACTGTGCACGCAAACAACTTTGAGTAAAGTATTTATTTGGAATACACAGGGGTGCTTCCTGTGCAGATATAACCCCTGGCAACCCAAGCTCCCCACAGAAACTCTGGACCCACATAGCTGCTCATAGACACAGACACAGACACAGGTCTTGCCTGTCATTTCACCATGCTCCCCAGTCCCCTGATCCCAGAAGCAGTGGGTCCGACACCAAGCCCCCAAAACACAGCCATTTGATCACAAGCCCTACTCTGACGTCCTGCCCAGCATGGGGATGCGGGTGGAGCAGGGCTTTTACACCTGTTCACGTCGAGAGCCCCAGCGAGCTCACGGTGAGCAACAGCCCTTTCGGGGGCCGGGAGGCAGTCCCAGAGGAAAGCAATTTGAACACCACCAAGCCCCACTGAAGACCATCCGCCGCTCCCCAGGAACAACCCTCTAAATGCAAAGTAATAAGTTGAACTTTCCAACAGAAAATTTGTAAATGGGCCAGGAAGGTAAATAGCATTTATCCAAAAAGAAATGCAAATGGCAGATCCATCATGAAAAGATACTCAAACTCATGTGTCACTGAAAAAAGAAATCAGAACTGCAAGACATTATTTTTCTTTAGCTGACTGGCAAAACATTCAAGTTCGGTAGGCCCCAGGGCTGATGAAGACATGGGGAAATAGATACGTCTCATTCGCTGTAGGAGGGAAGTGAATTCTTTTAGGAGGGCCATTTGCCAACATATATCAAAATGAGAAATGCAAACCTTTTGACTCTCCAATCCCCCTGCTAGAAACTGATCCTGGGATAAACTCAAAAAAGTGTGTCAAGTTCTATGTTCAAGGACATTTTTGGCATTATCCATCAAGTTGTTCCAGAATATTGGTGGAATTAAATACTTTGCAACTATCCCAAGAGCCAGATTGTCTACATTTGCCCACAGGAGCATTCCCAAGGGAGAAGCGAGGAGAGCAAGGTACAGAAGAATCCATTCTTTCTGCACACTCTTTAAGGCAGTGCTGCCTTTATCTCAGAAGGTGTCACTCCTTTCTCCGGCTTTTAAATGTCTGGCTTTAACCACTCCCCTTACAGAACTGGGAGCCTGCTCCTGGTCAGCCAAGTGACAGAGCATAGCAACTTTCATGGCACCTGAGGAAGGGGAGGAAGCCACCCTAGCAAGTCCCACGCAGGCTCAGCGAATGCAGACACAAACCCTGCGCACAGGCACGTGTAAGGCTCCATCTTACGGAAGAGGCTAAGGTTCCGAGGGGTTGACTTGCCCAAGGTTACACATTACAAGTCAGGATGTAGTAAGCTTGGATTCCAACCCCTGTGTTCTTTCCAATCCATGGCACAGCCTCAGGCCTCACACTACATCTCACTAACTCCTGGAAAGCTGAGGGAGCCTGGGGAGCCCTAGAGGTGGGAGGAAGGGAGGAGCCTGCAGAGGTGGCTACGCTAAGGGAAGGAAGGCCAGCGGGTAGGGGGCAGGCGCCTCCGCTGGGACAGTGGTTTGCCAAGGCCTCACTGACTACTGCAGTGATGAGAAAAGACATCTCAGCACCTATACCTCAACACCCCGCCCAGGAGTGCCCCCTCGGGCTGGAGGCTACTTCCTGGCAGGCTCCCCCTTCCAGCTGGAAGCTACCTCTGGCCCCTAGGAGGAAGCTCACAGACTTGCCATGTTTTTTTGTTTTGTTTTGTTTTGTTTTGCTTTTTAGAGAGATGGGGAGGGAGAGAGAAAGAGAGGCAGAGAAACATCAACGTTCCAGAGATACGTCAATCAGTTGCCCCTTGCCCACTCCCTACTGGGGACCTGGCCAGCAACCGGGCGTGTGCCCTGAATGGGCATGGAACCAGCGACCTTTCAGTTCACAGGCTGGCACTCAATCCACTGAGCCACACCAGCCAGGACTTGCCAGGCTATTTTGAAACCTTGAAGCCTTAGGCAACGCGCCCAATGTGGTGCTCTCCTGGGCTACCTCTCCCCCATTAACCCTCAGGACACCTTCTCCCTTGTGTAGAAGTCTGCAGAAGGCACAGGAAATGTCCAGAGGGCCCTGAGGAGAGAACAAGCAGGGATGGAGTCTGGTTCTGTCAGTGGTTTTGGCCAACTCAATTCACTCCTTTGAGCCTCAGTTTCCTTGTTGTTAAAATGGGAAGATAAGGAAAAGGGCAGAGTTGAGATACGGCTGCTGATGTGCTCTCCCTCACCTCACTTCCGACAGTCCCTGTTTTCTGGGCTCTCCTGTGGCTGGGGGAGGTTTATTTGGAGTAGTGCTGCAGCAGGCCAGATCGCGGCCGCGGCTGCAGGCAGCTCCAGCTTCCCGCAGAGGCTGAGTCAGCTGGGAGGGAAGGGAGACTTGGAGTCAGAGGCTGGGGCTCACGTCCAGCTGGGTCATCACAGGCTCTGTGACTTTGGACCAGAAGTGCTCAGGTTCTAGAGGAGGCTCTGGGCATCAAGAAATGATTCAGGAAGACAGAACAGCCTGCTGTTGTGGGGGATGGCCACCCACCCTATCCCCTCACCCCCAGGCCCTGACGCCACCCCCTTGACCGACAAGAATGGGAATCTCAACAGAGGAGTAGAGGGAGCAAGAGTGCTGCCCCAGGGGTTTCAGCCACAACTGGAAAGGGCCACGTTGGCCAATCAGAGAACAAGAGACTGAGGCTCTCAGGACCAGAAGGGAACCCAAGGGGTCACTGAGCCCTGCCCTGTGCTTGCGTACATTCAGCAGTGATTGGGGGGGGGGGGGCACAAGTAAAGCAGTCCATTGAGTGCCATCCTCTGGGCAGCTGACCATCAGAACACTCTTCCTCACAGTGATCCGAATCTACCCCCTGCCAGCTCCTGCTCATGCCCACTCGTTCCGCTGTGGGACCACAAAGAGCAGGTCAAACTCCTCTCCTGAAGGAAGGCAATTCGCATGTCCCCTCTGCCAGTGTCTCTCCTCTGCTCCAAGCTACCCTCCCCACTTCCTCCTGGGTCTTCCCCCCCCCCTGGAGACTGCCCTCTCCTTGTAGCCTGCTCTCACAGCGTGCCCTGGAGCCGAAGCCACCCTTCCGGGTGCAGGCACAGGGGGCAGAACCGAAGCAGATTCTTACCCCCTCCCTCCCTCTAAACTTCCTAGACCCTGAACTTCCATGAGTGCATCTGAAAGGTAAAGTCCATGAATGCATGCCCAGGATTTGAAGAGTCACTCATACTGCTGACTTCAGAGCTCCCAGGCCACCCAAACCCTGACACTTCACACTCCTGCTGCCGGGAAACCCAAGCCTGCTGCCTACACCTGGGCCACTGATTTCTCGGGTAAAACCCCACTACAGGTATTCCTATTTCATTCCAGTCTTCTGCGAGGTAGTTTGGAAGCTGGCTTGTTGTCTCTCTCCTCCCTCCCCGTGGCACCTTGTAAATCTGAGCAGGATCACATCAAAATCTTATCTGGGTCACTGACAAACATTTTTGGTTAGAGTCAGAGAACAAAACCCTGTGGCACACCCCCTAGAGGCTCTTTCGGGTGAACACTGGCACACTTAGCTGAGTTCTGTGTGAAGCTGAGCATCTGGGTGCTCCTGAGCAAAGGACAGTTACATATAACAAACTGTTTGATTTTTCAAGCCATCAGAGGGGCTCTCTATATAAAAGAATCATCAGCAAGTTTTTTCGTAAAGTGAAAAATCCTCCTGCAGATTAAACAAATCACAAACTGACCTATTCTGTACACCCAGACTTTCATGAAATCTAGCTAATAAAGACAGCCTCTTTTGCTCAGACCTCACCTCATGCTGAGCGCTCCAGGCATGAAACCATTGAATCATCGCTCCCATTTCCAACCAAGGGCACCTGGGCTCTGAAAGGTTGCCTGACTTGCCTAAGGTCACATGGATATAAACCCAGAAGCACATCCGGTCTGCCGGACTCCAAAACTTCTGTTCTTTCCACTGTGCAATGCTGCCTCTGGGGTTTCCTTGCAGAAGTCTCTACTTGCTTATGTATCTTCCCTGGACTGAGCCCAGAGCCCCACCCCAGCCTCCCAGTGTGCTTCTCCACTCCTTCCTGCGATCAGACAGCTTCAGACCTACTGGGAGCATGGAGACCTTGGGAAACAGAGAGGAGCCCAGGATTTTGGTGGAACCAGCTTCCAACGCGAGGATATTTTCCCTAGAGAGCACAATTCCTGCTAGTGCTCCATGCACACATTAGAACCTGGCAGCAACCAAGGGCCACTTCTGTTCAGGGTCTACCAACAAAGCAGGCCTGCCCTAGGTTCAGAAGCAAAGGCCATTCCTGGGTTCCACCTCCACTGCCTGTGAAATGGGTATCACGACAATAAAAGGGAACAACCTTCAGGGGCTCTGGTGAAGACCCTGAAACACCCACCTCACTCCCTCCTACCACTAAGCCTTCGCCAAATGTTCTTCCCTCTGACCGGAACCCCATTCTCCCACCTTCCAATTTTGCACAACTGTCTCCTGTTCATGCTTCAGAGCATCCTGTTCCTTTCCAGTTGGTTCCTGATCTCAGTCCCTTGCTGCACATCCACATATGTGACTGGTTAATGCTGGTGGCCCCGGCCAATCTGTAAGCATTCTCCTCAACTGGGATGTAATTGTTTTGGTTTACCCAGGAATCTACAGCACTTGACATGCTGCCTGGTACACAGTAGGCACTTAATAAATGCTCACTGGATGAATGAGAAAAGATCAGAGGAATGTTTTTCACAAGGTCAGCATGGCTGAGCCAATGCATGGTCACCATTAGGGAACTGGGAGATGATGGGGGCAGGCAATTAAAGGGTGTGTGTTGCCCTGGCTGGTGTGGCTCAGTGGATTGAGTGCTGGCCTGCAAACAGAAAGGTCACCGGTTCCATTCCCAGCCTGGGCACATGCCTGGGCTGCAGGCCAGATTCCCACTTGGGAGCGTGCAAGAGGCAACCGATCAGTTGCTGACATCAACATTTCTTGCCCTTTCTTTCTCCCCCCTCTTCCCCTCTCTCTAAAAGTAAATAAATAAAATATTTTTTAAAAATAAAAAAGGATGTATATCAGATTGGGCAGAAGGTAAGGGGAAGCAGAGAGCATGGGATGCATCCAGGTCCTTCCAAATGAGGTGTCCCACAGCTAATCTGTCAACCTGACAGGTTCCCACCCATTGTAGATGACCACACCTAATGAATTACCCAGCAAGTCCAAGGTAGAGGAGGGGCAGAAGGAGATGGAGGGATGGGAGGTGGACATCACTTCTGTGGAACCAAGGAAACTTGGCCTTCAGCAGCCGGTATATGTCATTAGCTGTCATGCGGAGGCGATGGATTTGGGATGGTGATGAAGACTGGGCCAGTTACTCACTCGTGGGAAAGCTGGTGGGATTCCTGTTGTTCCCCAGGCCCTCCTACTTTCCTTGGCTTGGATACTTGCTCCTTCCTATCTCCCTTCTTACCCCTCACCACCCGCTCCAAGACCTCCCGTGCCTGACAATTCTACTAAAATAGAGTCTCTATCAGGGGGGTGGGCAGACAATGTGCTCTGGACTTAGACACTGGAGGTCAAGCCCAGCTCTACCTCCCATAAGCTGTGTGGTGTTGGACAGGCTACATAACCTCTCTGAACCTCAGTCCAGTGTTTGTGAAATGAACCTCACAGAGTTACTACGAGAATTAAAAGAAGTCATGGATACAAGGCATAGAGCCCAGAGCCTGGCTCTCAGGATGCTCCATGTCCCACCAGTTCCTCCCAGTCCCTCCCTAGCACACCCACAGTTTCGGTACCCCAGTCTGCTGGGCCCAAGAATTATCTTCCCCGGGAGGAAATGTCCTCTCTACACCCAGGCTGTGAGACTTCTGAGGGCAGGGCTGTGTTCTGGCCATCTGTGCCCAGTCCTCAGACAGGGAGGGCAGTGCTGAGAAGCACAGGCCTAGGTTTGAACCCCGGCTCTGCCATGTGCTGTCTGTGTGACCATGGGCAAGCGTTCCTGTGCTGGCTGGAGCCTCTGCTTCCTCTCTGTAAAAAGGGCCATAACCAGAGTGGGCGGTAAAGTCCTGCCCTGTAGAGGGCTGGTGTGAGGCTTCAGTGAAGGTCCCCGTGTACAGAGCTTTGCACAGTCCCCAGCAGAGAATTCAGCAAAAGCTGGAGAGGGCCCAGCATGGAGTGTAGGCGCACCTTCTGGGAGTGAGGGGGTTCTGTAACAAAGCGCTTCGGCTCTGTCTCTCCCTTTTGGCAAGGGCGGGGCCCGCCGAGCTGATGTATCGTGTCAGGTGGCCACACCTGGCGGAGCGGGAAGGCTGTGCTAAGAGAAAGCTCGATGCTAGGAAGAGCGCCAAGCGCCAAGGCCACAACAGCAGAAGGAACAAGAGTCCGTTGTCCGCACGTGGGAGCCCTTCCTGACGATTCACGGACAACGTGCTCAGGTTTGAGAACAGCGTTCCCACGCTGCCAGTCCGCGGAGGGATTTTGCGGCCGCGCCTCAAACGAGCTTCCCTCCCGCTCCTGAAAGCAGGCGGGACAGCCGCTTAGAACTGGGTCAACTTTGAAGCATTGCCTTCCCTGAGATAACCCAGCCTAAGTTTTTAATAAAAGCAAGATGATTCCTGGTCTCTTTCCAATGAAAGTTAGGCTGCCTGGCCTTACAGCTTTCCCCCAGCTTCACAAGCTCAACCTTGTGAAGGGAGGTGGGCTGGAGAAGCCAGAATCTCACCACTCAGCTATTCCACTTCTGGGTCAGGGGGCCCCTCCCTGGCCAAGACACAGCCTGGAGCCCGAGGGCAGGGCCTCTGCTACAGCCATCAGCCCTGCAGTCGCAGGGTCCGTCTTCACTTCAGACCCAGGATGAGGAGTCTCTTCCTGCGAATCTGCCTTTCGGGCCTTGTAAGAACAAAGAGTGTCTCTGTTCTACACTTCCTCCCCCTCCCCCTAACCTCACCCCGCCCCGCCCGAGTCACAGTGGGACCATTGGTGGGTGAGCCACGACACACGCTGGTGCATTAATCTATCTCCCAGGTGGAAGGCGCTGTCACGACTTCTGCAGCCTCCTATGCAATAAACACACACGCACACTTTCTCTTTTCAATGGGGCAGTCCCCCGTTCACAGCTCATGCGGTCTGATAGTTCTTCCTCCTTCTGAGGTCTCCACCACACCTTCTGCCCACTGAGCGGCAAGTTCCAGGAGGCCGGGTTCTTGTTTTCTTAACGCCGTTGGAAATATGTGTCCTTTTCCCTAATATTTAGCTCTCTGATACAATACACAGATGGCACTCTTTTAATGCTGTATTTGCAAGGGACTGTTTATTTAATGGCGATCTGTAGGATACCACCCACCGATGTGGGGTGAGCAAAGGAACCATCTAGAATGTTGTGCTCCCAACCTAGGCTGAGGCACACGCAGGCAGGCAGTCTTCTCTAGAGAGTGTAGTTTACTATGCCTCTTTTAAGTTAAAGAGGCTCTCAGTCACTCCCCCAAGACCCCTCCCACCCCAAAAAGCTATAAATGAGACTAAAATGAACATTTGTGAGGATAAGAAGGTAATGCCACTTTTTAAAGGAAGGATTGTTTGTTTTTGTTTTTTTAATAGGTCTGGTTCTAGTCTTTGAAGATGATGGATTAACATGTAATCCTGCGTCAACCGCCCAACAAGTATTTACTGAGCACCTGCTAAGTGTGAGGCTCTGTGGAGCAAGGGGGGGGGGCGGGGAGGGGTGCTCACCGTGCAATTGAAGAAATCAGGCAAACATGTATCATGTGACTAATACAGGACCTAAAGCCACATTTATGACTTTCAGAAAAGGTGTAAGACTTCAATAGTAGCCACTCTAGCGACTGTCACAGGACAGTTGTAATTATGGATCATGCATGGCTCAAGCCAAAAGTTGGACAGTATTAGGTAGGATTCTTCTTCCTATAATTATCCCCCCAGCAAATAAGCCCAACTTATTTCCATTTGCAAACAAGGCTGCAGGCCACAACTTAAATGGAGCTAAATCCCAAACCTGGCTTCTGTGATGGTAGTCCCATCCAGAGAGGGTCTGCAGCCCTATCCCCACCGCGGGCCGACACAGGGGGAGCAATGCCTTTCAGGGGCCATTCCTTCCGGAATACACAAGGAGGACCAATGAGGCTTCAGGGCACTGAGCAAAGGGGGAAAACAAGATAAGAAGGGCTTACTTCAGATTAAGCTGAAAAACAAAGGAGGTTTAGTTTTGAAAGGCTGGCTGAGTTCTTAAGATAATGCAGGGAGGTTTTAGGTTTCTGGTCCCATTAGTAAGAACTAGGTAGGGACTTATGAAAAGAACTTTCATTACAAGCAAGGGAGACAGGCCAGGAAGAAATGATATGAGGACATTAAAATTCACTATGTCTTCCAACCTCAGTTGGATCGGTCCTTGGGAAGAAGTGCCAGCAGCCTGGCAGGTCCTCTCTGGAGGGGAGAGAGGAAAGTGACCTAGGCTTCTGGATAGTCCAAGTGTTGGTGAGGGTGTCGGAAGAAGGGAACCCTAGCTCACTGCTGGTCGGCGCATAAACCGCACAGCTGTTCTGAAAAGCAACGTGGCAGCATCGACGGACAGTACACGCACTGTGCCCTAGCTCTCCCCATCCTGGGCACACACACTGGACAAACCTCTGTGGTCTGCAGGAGTGCAGTCCACAGGATGCTGGCTGCCGTGGTGTTCGCGGTGGAGAGCACTGGGGGCAACCTTAGCGTCACTGGGAGGGGAGAGAGTAAGTCACGGGTGCTGGACACCGCTATGGAACTCTCCGCAGTACTCAGAAGCAACAGATGCATCCAGCAGCGTAGACAGATTTTAAAAACAAACTATGGAGTAAAGAGGGAAATCACCAAACAGAAGCTACAGCACAACGCGAATGCAGATTACAAACCACGCACACCAACAGCATAACGTATTTTCTGAGGATACATGAGTTTAAATTAAACAGGTTAGAGTGGATGCAGAAGGGGCAAGGGGGTGGGAGTGAGGATGAGGGATGAAGGGGGAAATAAAAATAAAGCAGGAGGAGCATTTTGCAATGATGATAATGGGCAATGAACTGGAAAAAATATGATTAACTCAACTTGCTGCACCTGAGGTCAGAAAAACCAGCATGCTACCTACCCTTCCAAGAAGAAACTGCCAGGGCAGGAGCAGCAGAGAGTAACAGAGTGGTACACTCAAGGTGCTCCAGAGCCTTTGTCCTAGCAAGGCTAGGACTTATGTAGCATCTAGTAAGTAGCCTGCAGCTCAAGAAGAGGACCCTGTCTGTCCTCTCCTCATCCTACGCATCTGGGACAGTGCCTCATATTTTACTTGTTCAACTAATCTTGCAGAGGAAAGGCATCTATACACTAATAATTATTACAGGACACAGGTAGAGAAAGCCCAATTGCCTGAGATAAACCTGGAAGGCCCTTTAGAAGACACATCTGAGATAAGCCTTAAGGGATTTCAGTGGTAGGCAATGAAAATGGCTTGAGCAAAGGTGCACAGAGAGAAAGAGGTGACTGCCCTGGTCTAGGTTGGCTGCAGTGACTGCAGAAGCCCATCTTGGCTGCTATGGGGCCTAGAACTGGGGTCATGAAAAGAGGGGTGCAAAATGGAAATGGAAAGCTAATGGATCTATGAGACCTGGGCCATACTTCCAGCACTTGGCTCAGCATCAGAAGCTCCTGGGAAGCTTTGGGAATGACATGAAGTTTGGGTCCTCCCTGCCCCTGTGTCAGCCTCACTGAATATTGAATCAGCCTCTGGGTGTGGAGTGGGTGAACCACTCGTCAACAGGACATAGAGTCCAAGTGAATACTGGGGGAGGAGAAGGCAGAAGTCACACACAGATCTGGGCTGTGGGGACTGGAAAGTTGGCAGTGCCATTAATGTAAAGACTGGGCGGTCAGTGAGTGAGGTGAGGTGGGTGGGGAGGGAGGGTCTGTCCTTGGTGAGAAGGTACTGACTGGCCGGGGACAGAAGAAGGTCCTGCTGGGGACACAGACCTGCCTAGAGGTCATAGATTAAACAGAAAAGAGGGTCCATAGCAAGAGAGTACAGAGGAGAAAATGGAAGCACAAGACTGGGTGGGAAACACCTTCATTTAGGGAGTGGGAAAGGGTTAGCCAAGGAGATAAAGGGAATGGTGAGAAGTGGGGAGAACCAGGACGGAGAAAGGCTGAGAAGCTGAATTTCCACTTGCAGCTGCATGGAGTCACATCCCTCTGGTGCCACCTTCACTCTCCAGGTCCACCCCTGCAGGTTATAGAGGCTCAATCTTAGAGGAGAATGGAGTCGGCAGGCAGGCAGGCAGGCATGCAGGCTGCAGTCCTGAGGCCCCACCTTCCCCTTAGGTTGCAGGTAGTGGGTCTGGGTGCCGGATGCAGGCTACTGACTTGCCTTTTGTTTCTCTTTTAATCTAGTTCAGTGGTTCTCAAGCTGCAAAGAGTAAAATACAAAGTGCCTTTGACACTGAACTTGGTGGGCCACTTGAGAGATATTTAAAGGTAATATTGACCATCCTGGCTGACTCGAGAACCCGACCCACACACATCAGATGAGACGGCACCATGCTGTCATCACCTCCCAACTGGTCTTCCAGGTTCCTCCGGTCTCTTGAGTTCCATCAATCCTTCACACCACGTGTGGGGTTTCATCCTTAAACACACACTGGGTCGTGTCAAGCGACACCTCCAGAGGTTCCGTACGCTCGCAGAGAAGTCTCAACTCTCAAGCACGACACTCCAGCCCCGTCACCCCAGTCTCGCCTAGGGCCCCAAGTTGCCATGCCTGGGCTCCTCACTGCTCCCCATCATCTGTCTGCTCTGTCCCTGCCTCCGCAGGGACAGCCTATTTTTCCCTCTTTCCTCCTTCAGTCACCTAAGGGTTAAGAGCACACGCTTCAGGAGCCCAGAAGGCTCAGCCCCACCAAGCACAGGCTCTGCTACCCTGGCTAAGTTAAGTCCCTTCCCTCTTTGGTAAGATGGGGATGAGTTAATACCTACCTCATGTGGTTGTGAGAATTAAATGGGAGGAGAAAAAGCACTCAGCAGTGCCGGGTACATAGAAAGTGGCCCATTAAAGCACATAGACGCATGCTCATGGGTGTGCGTACGCATGCACACGGACTCATGTGCACACACGCCAGGTCCTCAGGGAACTGATGACACTTCATCCCCCTTATTAAAGTGAACACTTAATTCCCTTCCAGAAGCTTCCATGCCACCTGCCACAGCACAGTTACTTCATGCTACTTAGCTAGCTCATGGAGGGGCGGGGGGCAGTGTCTCTTTCTCTGACTATAGTTCTACAAGGGCAAGAAGAGAGTCTTGCTGTCACTCCCACACCCAGTCCTCCAGCCCTGCTCAAGCCCTGCATTCCTAGCAGAGGCCAATTTAACCTGCCAAGCAATAGGGAGCCACTGAGCAAAAAAGCGACCCCACTAAAGCAGCACCACAAGGAGGCTGCTCGGGGGCGGGTCTGCCAGGTCCATGGGGAGCTGGACTGACCACAAGGGTGGAGACCCCTGAGAGCTCCGGATGGAAGGGCTGAGCCAGAGTGGGGGCTAAAGGGGTGACAAGGGTGGAAAAGGATTTCCCAGCTGAAAACAGCGGTACGGTTCCACTCCAAGGGAACAACCACACCCCTGTGGAATACACACAATGCACTCTGCCGAGGCATCGAACAGATAAGCTCCACTCCCATGTGGGCTATTTACCCATCAATGTCACTTCAATCATTTGCCCTACAAAAACCATAGCCCAACTTCCGAAAGGTATATATGGATGTTTAGGGCAACACTGTGTACAATGACAAAAAAGAAAAGTTGGAAACAACATCAATGTTCATAGGAGGATAGTTTTTTAAAATTAGAATTCCTTACTCCGTACTTCTGACCTGCCTTGAAGGCGTGATGATAAACCTCCGTGTGGGTTAAGACAGGTTCGGATGGGATTTTGTTACTTACAGCTGAACGCCTCCCAACTGATTCACCAGTTTTGCACTGGGCCAGCTCTAGCCAGAGGATAAACGCAGTCTGACTCCACACACAGAGAACTCCAAAGCACTTGGCAACTTCCCCATGAACTGCCCCCAGGAGAGAAGTCCCATGACCCTGTGTCTCAAGGGAAGACAGCCTGACCAGAAACCCAGCAACTGTCACCAGAAACTAGTAAGGGGGCTATGGAATTAGTCAACATTAAAAAACAAATAAAGATGCTTTTTTGTTTCTCTCCCCATCCCCTCCCGGAAGGGGAATCCCTGGGGGACCAATCAGTGAAGGCTTTGCATGGTTTCCACCCTTCCCCCACACTGCTCACCAGGCCAGAGGAAGAGATGGGAATAAACTGCAGACAAGTTCAATAGCACCAGCCTCAGCTAGCTTCAGGGTGGCAGGGCAGGGGAGGAAATCCATTAATACCTCTTCTTCGACAGCCACCAACTCTAGGAGTTTGTGCCCCTTTTATTATTCCCATTTTACAGACAAGGAAACTGAGGCTCAGGAAGATTAGATAATTTGTCCAATGTCACATGGCTGTGGTGGACTCTGACACACCTGTAACTACGGCACCACATCACATCCTCATCCACATCAGCAGAGAGTCAAACAATTCCATAAGGGTTAACACCTAATATTAACATTATTAAGGCTGGGAACCTATTGGAGGACAGTTTTGAAAATTCCTGCTGCTCAGGCTGATTTGCATGAGTCTGCCTACGTCCCAGGATTCACCTTGGCTGATGTCAGATGCACATGGCAGGGCAGAGGTCACCCTTTAAGGCTCTGGGGGCACTGGCAGGAACTGTCTGCTTTGGAGGAGCTGGATTCACTAAGCTGGCTTGGGTACCAAGGGGCCCTCTCCCAGCAACTCTGGGAACCAATGGTTCCCTGAGCCCCTTGAGTAAATCCCAAATGCCCCACGCAGAGCCCGCCTAGGGCTGTAGCTTCGGTGGGATTTCCCACTCTGGTGTGGGCTCCCGTGGGTGGGAACAGCCAGGCAATCCCACCGCCCCTCTGCCTCTGTCAAGAACTCACACTGAGGAAATGTCCACCCTCTCTCTGTTCTTTCCAGCAATCCCAACTGGAAAGGCCTATTCCTCTGCTCATCTATTAGAGGTTAAGTCACTTAACAGACACCACTGACAGATCTGCACTGCCCCATTCCCACACACCTGGACAGGTGACCACTCCACAGTAGAACCGAAGGGAGATTGATGTGTGCTCTTGGGAGATTAAAACTAGGAGTTAGGTTCCTTACCCAACTGAAACATTTGCAGTCTTCTCTCCTTGAGGCCCAGGGGATGGACTCAAGGGCTTCTCCAGCTCCCTCCGAGCCCCTCCTCAATTCTTCCCTTGCTTTCTTATAGTTCCTCCTGCACCTTCACCCCATCTAGGTCACAGCTTTTTCCTGGAGACAGGTCCTCTGGACTCGCCTACACCAGCCTGCTTCACGCAGCCCAGCCTCACAGCCTTCCTGCTCCCGCACCTGCTACCAGGCCTCCACTGAAGCTAGAAGTAATGTTTCGGAGCAAGTGCCCTTCCTGCAGGTACAAAGCCATGGGAGGCCCCACCTGCCGGCCCAGCCCACATGGGTCAGGGAGCAGGAGAGAGTGGGGGTTGGAAGGTTGGTCAAGTCCCGTTTCTGCTGCTGACTAGTTGTGTCACCCCGAGTGAGCGAGGGGCCTGACCTTCCTAATTCCCAGTGTCCTTACCTAAAAAAGGGAGACACACAGTCTGATGGGAGAGTGAAGTGAGGTCTGGCACAGGAGAGGCACTGGAGGAAACGTTTCAAATAGTTATTGTACGTATACGTGAGGATCTGTGAGACCGTTTATGCTAAAGTCTAAGTATTCGTGGACCCCCTAGCCTGACTGTAAGGACGTCTCAAGGATAAACGATGGCCCGAGGAATTCGTCAAAGTGACAATGACCCAACAGCACGTGATACACACACACATTCACACACACACTCTCTCACTTCTCCAAACAGACCACCCACACACACAACGTACCACACCCAAACACACACAAGTAAACACACCCCCTAAACACACATTCAGAGACACCACACCCAAACACCTGCCAACACACATGCACACAACACATCTCCAGCTACCCAGGCACTCCACACTCAAACACACACACCTCAGATCCGAACATACCACCCAAACACACCTGCCTCCAATCACACACACACACACACACACACACACACACACACACACACACACACATATCTCCTTTTTCCCCTTTATTTTCTTAAAGATGTTTTCGCCATCTATAAGGACACCACTCTCTCCACAACTTCAAACAATGTCACAAGAAGCTTTAAGGCTAACAATGTCCAACTTCCTGCCAACTAGCCAGATCCAGACAGGAATTTTACGACAAACAACAGTGTCTTGGTCATATGTCTCCTTGCACCTGGGCACAGACGCCAGCCTCCCCCAGCCTCCGTTTCCTCATTTACTCGGCTCCCCCCAGCCTGACTTGTGAAGGCTGAAGATACTAGACTTCTGTTTATAAGTCCCCTGTTTGTCTATTTCTTTCCTGGGGCAAGTCTATATAAGGGCAAATTCCCACGTTGCCACAGCCCCGCTTCTCTTGGTCCTGTTCACATTGACTGGCTCCTTCTCTGATGAGCCCCTAGAAGCTCTTGTATTGATCAAGTATTCTTCAGTCCTGTCCACTTTGAGTCACTCTGGAAATTGCCCTCTTCTTACCTAAAACGAACAAGGCTCTTTTCTCACTCCTCTATGACAAGTGCCCCAGAAATCTCTAGAAAGACGGCATGGCCTGGGGAACTGAGTCACAGACAGAGGTTTTCAGCAGCTCCATAGCATGCTCCACAGCTTGCTAGCAGAAGTTTACTATCACAGTTCAGGTTTGTCCCAAAGCAGACCATCAGACGAGGCTTCGGGTGCAGGCTGTCTATTGCGGAGCTGATCCAGGCAGTCCAAGTGAGGAAGTACAGGAAGTCAACCAGGAAAGGGTAAAAGCTGGTAAAGGCTGTGTTTATTAGCAGGTTACCTCTGTGGACATCTGGGGCTCTTTTCCTCTGAGGTTCTGGCTGGAACTTGCCTCAGAATCCTCCACTAGAGAGCAGGTGTCAGGGACACGAGCCCCATCCCCCACTTTTTGAAGGCAACTCCCTGGGACAACAACTCCCCTCCCCTCCTCCTTCATCAGGTGCACCTGCTGGGGCAGAACAAACTTCCATGGCGCCACGGGGCTGGAGGAGAGCCCTCACACGGAGAGGGATGGGGTGGGGAGAGGGGTGAGGAGGGGCAAGCTTCAGGCGGGGAGATTAGGTATCAGTGGAACTGCTGCGGGGGAACTCAGGTAAGTCCAGGGAACATGGGGCAGGGCATCAACAGAGTCCTCCACACTTAGAGAAATCGTGTGCTTCTCCAAGCCTTTCCTCATTTGTGAAAGAGGCAGGAGACACCTATCACTTCCTGGAGGATCCCTCAGAGGCAGAGGTAACACTTGTGCCGATTCCAACAGAAGGTGCGTCACCCCCAGGAAGGGCAGCCCTGCTGCAAGACACACCCAGAGGCGGCTCAGCACGGGCAAGAAGAGAGCGTCGTGGAAAAGGCTCTGGGCCAGAGAAGTCAGGCTGGGGCCCACCGACCATCCTCCTGGTCCCCCTGCCAATGTGAGTAGCATCTCACAGCTACTTGAATGGCCACTACAAAGGAGAGTTGGCTGCTGGACGCTTTACGCTGTACTGAGTTCTCGCGGTGACCCCACACGGAAGTCATGGGCACAGGTGGCTGAGAAAACTGAGCTGAGCGGCTGACTCCACTAGGAAATGGAGGGGTCATCACATCTGAACTTTTGCACTCCCTTCCTCTAGAAGGTGCCACAGGTTCCATCCAAGACGCTGCTGTCACCGGGCCTCTCCAGGGCTCTAAATATACATCCCTCAGGCCCTGAAGGCCCTGGCTGACTCCACCTGCTATGCCAGCTCTGATAACAACAGTAACAGTAGGTGGGACCAACTCTGCAGCAGGCATTACTGTAAGTGTTTCTAGCATCATCATCTCATGTAATCTTCCCAGAAATCCTACCAGGAAGGTACAGTTATTGTCACCACTTTACAGAAGTGAGATCAAGTGGTTTGCCCAAAGTCACAGAGAAACAAACCGTAGAGCCGAAATTTGCATGTAGGCAATCTGGTTCCAGAGGCCCTGCTCTAAGCTGTACTTGGAGCTGCATTCCCCTGTAAAGTGCAGTCTCCATCGTCTTCACCATCAGAAGGCCACATCCCCAAATGTTGGGGCTAGAACTGCCACTGACCTCCCCTGTTGGGCAAGGATTGACAAAGGCAGCAAGGAGTTGAGGGAACAGCATGCCGAGCCACCTCTCTTAAAGGGTCAGGCTCCTGGGGACACAGGGCATATGCTCTCTCCTGAGTGAGGGTCTCTTTACTGGGGGCAGAAGGGGAGATGACAACAGTGGCACCTGGCACTGTGGCCCAACACAATTAGGGTCAGGTGCTTTTTTTTTTTTTTTTTTAGAATGATGATTTTTCAGTCTGGATGCGTTAATGGGGGTTCCCAGGACAATCTTTCCAAAATGGAGGGTAAATGCAAAAGGAAAGTCAAAGGTAACTAGAGTTGCGCAGAGTATGGAGCCAGGGAGAAGCCCAGGTGAGCTGGCCCCCGGGGGGGTTGTGGAGATCACATGGAAGAGCACCCTGAGGCTCACACATCAGCAGAGCCAACTGGTGGACCCCCAGGGGTCTGCCCAGCAGCTGAAGGCTGCCCTGGCTGGCTGCAGGCAGACACAGTCTTCTTTCCACTGATTACATCAGCCGAACCGGAGCCAAGGGGAACAGAAATGCAGTTCTCCTTTTTCGTGCCTCCATCCTGCTTTATGACCAATTCTACCACCACCCGGCCCCGTAAGTGGAGGCTCTGATCACAGGCTAGAAACAAGGCCAAGCAAATGAGCTCAGCCACACAGACCCAGAAGTCAGGTTAGGGGAAGCATAGTCCTGTCATCTCTCAGCTACTGCACCCGAGAATGATCCTGCGGGGATGTTCTGCCGTATCTGCCAGGGGGAACACATGCTATTCCATTCATTGAGTTCTCGCTCTGCCTGGCTTTACTGGATAACCCACTTAATCCTCACCGCCAGCCTGGGAGATGCTTCTCTTATGCACACTGTAGAGATGAGAAAATCGAGGTGTGCAAAGCTTCAGCACCTCCCCCTAGGACCTGAAGCTCCTGAGTAGCAAAACTGAGATTCAAATCAGGCAGTCTGGCTTCAGTGGCTCCACTCCAGCTCCCCTGTGCCACTGGTCTTTATCCTCATGACCCATGTGATATAGATACCATTATCTGATTTTACCCAGAAGGAAACTGAGGCTGGGAGTTAGGCTGGCTACCCAGGTCACCAGCTTAGTGGGGGAGCCAGGATGTCAAACTTTGGAGCCTGAGTTTGTGACTACCATGAGGACCCTCAAGGGCAGCAGGGGACAATGCCAATGGGTGGTCAACAGGCCAGCACTGCCTGGAAGTGGGCATGCCAGCTGGCCAGAAAGGCAGGCGCCATAGGGCAAAGCTAAAGGACCCTACACCCCATGCCATTAAACCCCAAGGGGGCAGGACCAAGCAAGTGCCAAGGGCTGTTGACAGACTGGCAGCAGACAGGGACTATGTAACCAACAGCTGCTGTGTTATTCTGGGGTGCAGGAAGAGGGGAAGGACTGGGTAGGACCCACCTCCTTCCAACAACAAACTGAACAAGGCACAGTGGGGAGGGTGCCCCCTCCCAGCGAAAGCAGCAGCCCCAGGCACCTGCTGGGTTTTGCTGAGAGTTGAACGGTCTAGGTGTCAGAAACATCTTGCCAGACACACTAATGCGGCACTCAACCAACAAACACTCTGTTTCCCACCCGCCCCCTCCCCAGCCCCATGTGCTGGACTTGTAAATGGCCTAGGAAGACAACCGGCACAGCAAACCCACCCCCTGCGGTGTCAGGTTCCAGGAGCAAATGGTTTTTCCTGCCTCAGGAACAAAGGGCTGCTCCTGTCTGCCACCCGGGCCTTGGTTCCCTGACTCTGACATTTGTTAACTCCACACTGGCAGTGGACACCTCATGGCCAGGACCCCGCACATAAGGTGTCCAGACAGCCAACCCGGGCTGTGGCAAGGCTGGCTGGCAGGATTCCCTGGAAGGCCGGGAAGTGGAAAGCTTCCTTCCCGAAGGATTCTGGAGACCCACTGCCGAGCTCTGACCCCCTCCTCCTCCTAGCTCATGACTTTTGATAAATTTACTTCTCTGTGGCCCTGTTTTCTCCTTGGAAAAGACCACAACAGTGCTTTCCTCATTAGGTTATTTTAAGGATTGAATGAATAAGGTGCTTAGAGGAGTGGCTGGCACACAATTAATGCTGTTATTATTATCATCATCATCATTTAGCCTGGAAGGTTCCTTCTCACTGTGAACACCAAAAGACAGTTTTCCTGGATATTATAGTTTAGTTTCCCAGGCTGGCCCGTGATGTGGTAAACTAGAGACAGCTAGTCCTTGGCGCTATAATTCCATCTGCTCAATGGATGAGAAAGGTTTTGGTGGATTGGCCTGAGAGTCTTAACACCATTTACAGTATTCTCTCTATAGAAATATATATATTTTCAATTTCAAAAATCCAATGTCCACAAGTGTAAGTCAAAAGCTGAGCTGTGGTCCTTGTAAACAAAAGTAAGAGTAGGGCAGGAGGAAGGGGCTTTAGTAGAAGAAAGCCTTCATCCATGGATATAGTTCATCGGTCAAGGGCCTAGGTGACCCAGCCCTCAGCCAGCATGGGGGAGGGGTGTTCAAGATGGAAGAGGTGGTGGCTGCTGCCTCTGCAGGAGCGTTCGGCTCCCAGCTGGAGGGGCTGCTTTCAGTGTGGCTCCTTGCACACAGCGGGTACAAAACTAATGTTCACGTAGTGACGTTCCCGAATACATGCCCTGTGTTTGGGGTCCTGAAGTTCCTATCCACACTGCTGCCGACAGAGGCTGCATTTCCCCAGAGAGTGCCTTAGGGAGTCAGGGTCACACCCCAAGCAGAATTCCCAGAATAACCTCCCCAGCAATGTTTTGGCCAGATTCCACCTTCAGCAAGTCAGGAAGAGGCCTGGCTGCCGAGCCTAGCACCTTTCTCAGTCCTGGGAGGGATTCAACACCCAACTTGACCCCAAGGCCCACTGCTCTCCTGCTGCTCACCCCACTGGGCCATACCATCCCCTTCCTCCTCCCTGAAAGGCCAGGCACAGCCCTACCTCAGGGCCTTAGCACTTGCTGTTCTCTCCCTCAATCACGTTTGCTCCAAATGTCCACATGCCTAGTCCCTCAGATCTTCGTCAAAAAGTCGCTGTACAGTGGGCAGTCCCCGGCCACACTCTAGAAAACGGCACAGCCACTCTCACCACCCCCTCCCTCTCTCACCCTGCTTCGTTTTCTCTGCAGCACTTACCCCATCCGACACACTATACATGTTACCCATTTTGTTTGTTTATCGTTTCCCTGCCCCTAGGGAATATGAGCTCCAAAAGGACAGAGATTTTTATCTGCCCTGCTGTGTCCCCAGAGCTTGGCACATAGTAAGCATTCAGATGTTGACTGATCAATTGATTGAATGATTGATTGAATGAATGAATATAAATAAGTATCAGATCAAGGTCCATTCCCTCAAGAGGCTCTTCCATCAATCAGGCACTCTAAACGCAGGCTTGCTGACCAATCCAATGCCATTCTTGATAAGTGTGACATGAGAGGTAAAAATACTAAACACACAAATTCACAACAGGAAATATTGTAAGATGATCAATCTATAAGCTTCCAGGAGATGGCAGAAACTGAGCAAAACCATGAAGGATGGCCATGCTAATAATGGTAACGATAGCTGTCATTTATTGAACAGCTGTCGTGTGCCAAGCATGATGTAGAGTAACAATTATACGGGCTAGGCAGCAATTATTTCCATGTTACAGATTAGAAAACTGAGGCCCATGGAGGTAAAGAAATTTGACCAAGCGAAACAAGCCGGTGAGAGGCTTCAGAGCCGGAGCCCACGTCCAGAGGCCGTTGGTGCCCTCCCCTCCCCCTCTTGCCCTCAACTTCCAACTTCTGGCCCTGAGGCCCTCTCTGGAGCTCACCCCAGCTGCCAGAGCCTAGTTCAGCCTGAGCAAGCAGCTTCAAAAGTGGCTCTGGACAAGAGTTCAAGGGGAAACAAAATTTCAATCCCAAAATAGAGGCCAGACCTTGCCAGGGGTCCATTCTTGGTGAGAGAGGTTTGTTATCTTATCGCCACCACCAGCTCCAGCCACATCACATGCTAATGGAGGGGCTTGGAGGGAATCCCGGTCAGGGTAGGCAGATGAGCGGGGGTTTAGTCCAGACCCTTGAAGTTTTATCTGGAAACCCATATGATGCACTCCCTAGCGCCCCAGCCTCTTGGGAAGCTGGGAGATAAAGCCATCTCTACAGAGGCAGGTCCTCAGCCTTCCCAGGGAAGGCCCACTGCAAACACTCCTGCTGGGTTCACTGTGCTCTCAGCGTGCCATGTTGCAGCAGAGCCACAAGCCAGGGCCCAGGCCCCCATGGGTGCCCTCAGCAGAGGGAGAAATACGCCACACAGACTGGAGTAGGATGGTGTGCAGGGTAGACAAGGTGCAGCTAGTCTGACTTGTGTGGACGCTTCCAGCTGGAGGCAGGGAAGGAGAACGCCCAACCTCGGCACGTGGCGAGGCGGGTGGGGCGGCAATCCATCAGCTCTCCAGGGAGCACAGTGGAACCATCACAGGCTTTGCTGCTGCAGAGATCTGGGTTCAAACCCTGGCTTCTTGCCATTTACTGCCCCATGACAGAGAGCAAGATGCTGCACCCCCCTGAAGCCTCAGTTTCCTGGCCTGCGGAACAGGGACAATGGGCAGGGCTGCCGTGGGGATGAGAGGAGACCGTGGACAAGACGCCCTAGCCCAGCACCTGCACCTACAAGGGGCTCCACTCTCACATTCTCTGACTCACCCCCACTTCCCCTGCCCCGGGAGCTGCCACGTCCTGCGAACATGAGGAGAATGAGGCTGCCTTTCTCCAGTTGCCAATGAGTGATGACTAAAGTAAATAATTAATCCCGGCTTAGAACCAAAGTTCGGACGTTGTTCTACTACAGACCTTAACTCTGTGAGAGAAGGATCAGTTTGGCAATCCACCGGGGCTTAGAGCTCCAGGAAACCCGGGGCAGCCACCTCTGGCACCTCCGCCCTCACTGACAAGTGACGGTGTCACTTCCGGGGGCCAGCACGGTACTGGAGAGCTCAGTGAATCGATTCCAGCCCAGGGGGCAGAATTCAGGAGAGAGTCTCTCTCTCTCGGAGCCCCGCTGCCAGCACCATGCCAGGCCAGCCAGGCCTCGCTCCCTGTTGTTACAAAGAAATTCTCCCACACAGTCAAGTCCCTTAAAATAGCCCTTTGGGTCTGGGCCATCAGGAAACGGAATAAAGCTGGGTCGGGATGGGGCCTACCATGAAAGAATTTACAAAGCAGCCACTTCAAACGCCTGGGACAATCCCTTCGTGCTCAGAACCCTTAGGTGGGCGAGAGCAGCGAGGCGGGCTTTCTCAACAAAGAACACTGTTCCACCGGAGGACAACATGTTGGGCTGGCAGAAGCCCCCACCACCCCAGAGCAGACCTGGAGAGGGACCACGTGAAGAAGGCACAGAGACGGTGTGAAACCGGCGCAGGCTGGGGACGCGGGGGCCAAACACCCCTGACTTTGTACTTGACCGACAATGCACCCTAAACTTTCTGAAACTCAGTCGGTCTCCACGAGTGAAATGGGGTTAAAAATGCAGGCCTCCAGGGCTATGTCGAGATCAGAGAGCATAAGTAAGAGGCCTGGCTGTCCTGGCAGAAACTCAGGATGTGGTAGCTGTATGATGATGGTGCTCACATAAGACAGGTCAAAGCCTCCTTTATTACCCTGCGTGAGAATAGTCCTGGAAAAAAGGAAAACAGCAAGGGCTCTCTACCAGGGACCACACAGTGATGGGTGGAAGTGCAGAACAGCCCACACCCACGCAATCCCTTGCCCCGCCTGGTACACCCCACCTACAACGCTACCAGCATTGGGTAGCGCCCCCACCTCTTACTCCTTGGAGTTGCAGTCAGATCTGACACGAGTGATCTGTTTCTGCCCCTTCTGAAGTTCAGGATCCAGGGATCCCGGGGCAGGTCGGAGGGCCCCACACGGCCCACCGCATAATTTATGCTGCATTGACACGTACAGAGGAAGGGACTCTGCCTAGCCCACCTTGCACCTCCACCCAGGCCTGGGGAGGGTGGCTTCCTCACCAGCCAAAGGGAAATGACAGCCAAGGGCCAGAGAAAGCCACCGAGAGGAGGGGCAGAACGCGCAGCTGTTTCCCCTTTGCTAACTCAGCCGCCTGGATGTCACTTCCTCCCCTCAGGTAACAGCAGAGAAAGAAGGGACTGGAAATAGCTGTCTCTTCCCGTTCACAAAAATGATAGGTTTGCGAAGAAGCAAAGTGCAATTCCTGGGGGGCTTTCCGGAAGCCACCTTCACTGAGGGCGTGTAGTGGTCCTGAGACAGCCCTGGCTGCCGGCTCCAGGGCCGGGGTGGTGGATCAGGAAGAGCTCCTTTTTATAAATCATCCCCTTCCCCAAACGATTAGGAAACCAGATGGAGGGACCTAGGAACCCTTCACACAGCTATTTTCTCTGGGCTCAGCACTTCCCAAAGCATCCTTCACACCCACCCTCCCCTCTGCAAGGCAGGCCAGAAAGGAAGCAATCAGCCCATTTCCTAGATGGGCAAATGGAGATCTAGGTAGGGGGGCAACATGTGGGCGCTTTCCACCTGCCAGGCCTTGGGTGGAATTTCCTTGGGGTCCAGTCTCCCCAGGTGTGTCATGTGATTAAGGGGCTGTAAAGTCTCGGAGGGGACAAGGTAGGCCCCTCTCTGCATGCAGCTTATGGGCTGTGCGGTGTTGGGCGATTCATTTTGGCTCTGTGGGCCTCCGTGTCCTGGCCTGTACGATGTGGATGCCGGCAGTGAACACACGTGTTCAGGGGCATTCCCGCAAAACTCGTACGTGGAGGAAGCATTCAGAAAGGTCAGCTATGATTTTTATCATTAGGTATCCCCTAAAGAATCAGGCTCACTAGAGTACCTGGGAGTGTGGTGGGGTTACATCCATGAAGAGGTAGTTGAAGCACTGTATTTAAAAGCAAAACAAGTGCAGAGAGATGGAAGAAGGCAACATTAGCAAGACTGTTTCAGGAAACACCCTTCGAAGACATCCTGGGCCCCCAGGAAGCTGTTTAGTGTCAGCCCCCAGACCCCACAAGGATCGGGGTTTCCTCTCTTTTGCCCTTGGGATGCTGTGGAAGCCGCGGTGTCTGGAAACGTGGATGGAAAGTGCTCTGCCGTGACTTTCTGTGGCTGGCCAGCCAGGACCCTCCACTGGCGAGGCCCTTGCTGCTCCCCCTTCTCCTCCCTCTGCAAGACCTCCGGGTGCAATCAACTTTTATGAGGCAGTCTGACCCCTCAGAGTAAGAACTGTAAACAGAGAGGACTTGGGCCCTGGCCTGCCAACTAGAGTCCCCTAGGCAGAACTAGAAAAAACTCCGTTCCAGCCTCGGCTGCGGGAACCACACTACAGGCAGCTCTGGAACCCACCAGAAGGCCCCTTGTGACAATCAGCCCCCTCCCTTCCCCCACAATCCTTGGGAAAAAAGGAAGGTTCAGAGACGTCTACACAATAAACTGAATTCCCTCAGTTCGCATTTGAGACTCTCAGAAGCTGGCCTGACCTTTCCCTTCAGCTCTCTCCCCTACGTGCATTCTGCCCATATTTTCCTTGTGTGCCCCACCTCCAGCACCTTTGCTTTTCCCTTTTTTAGAATGCCCTTCCCTCTTTTTTCCCTTCAAAATCCTTTTTGCCATCCATATCCTAATTGCTCCTCAAGGCCCGTCGTGAAGCCTGCCTTCTCTAGCCAATCTTCCCCGAAGCTCCAGTTCACAGAGAGCTCTCCCTCTTCCAGACTTAATAATTATTATGGCAAATACCTATGTTGTGCTTAATACGTGCCAGGGACCGTTCTAAATCCATGACATTTATTAATTCATTTCATCTTCATCACAACCCTATGAGCAAGGTCCTATTTCCCCCTCGTTTTTGTGTGTGTGTGTGTGTGTGTTTACAGATGAGGAAACTGAGGCACGGAGCTATAAGTAACTTGCACTGGGTCCCATGGCAGTGAATGGAGGAGACAGGATTCCAGTCCCGGGATACCAGAGCCCGGCTGCTCTCCGACGACACAGGTTCCAGATGCACTTGGCATCGGAGGTGGCGCTGCCTGGACCCCGCTGTTATGTCTGTGCCTCTCTCTGACCAACCCAGCTCTAGTAGGGAAGGTGGCGACAAGTTTGCAGATGTGGGTGTCGAGATCAGAGTGAGGATCCCAGCTTTGCCACTGAATTACTGAGTGAGGGCCACGTAAACTCCCTGGTCTCAATTTCCGTATCAGTAAAAGGGAGATAAAAACACCTACTAACCTCAAGTGGTTGTTATGAAGTTCCAGAAAGATCCCTTCTAAAAGGTAGGTATCTTCTGTACTGCCCGGCACGTAATAGGTGCGTCTATGCTAGCTCTCGCTCTTCTCTCCCTCCTGTGCATCATACTCTCCCTGGACTCCGCTCAGCACCTTTGCCGAGGTGCTAACTTGCCTGGAAGTTCCTCAGGGGCATGAGAAGGGCCTTCTGGTGGCTCCCCCTCCCCCCTCCTGTCCTCTGTCCAGTGACTGACTCCACTGCAGGTAGCAGCGGCGAGAAGTCACACGCCGCTCTGGGAATCCACTCTTGAAATGCCAGTCACCCTACTGGATGCCTCCATTACATTTGGCAATTGCCATGGCAGAGTCAACCTCTGGCCCTGGCTCAGAACCTATTTCCAAAGCCAGAATCTCCACCTCATTTCCTACACACACCCCTTGCCCTTCCTGTTCCCCGGATCCCTGTCCTCATCCATTATCCCTTTCCTGGATTCTCAGAACTCAAGAGGAGTAAGTGTAACTACCGTATGTGTAATATTATTTGTTTTACTTTGTTAAATCAAGAGGCAAAAGAGAACAGAGTTGCCTATTAGACATTTTCTGGCCAAAAAATAGTCTGGTCAGTGACTCAGGCTGAGGAAATTAGAAGGCAATTTCCAGGGGACGGCTGTGCAAACCCGAAGTCAGAAGTCCCAATGCCACCCCTCTAATTCAGAGCCTCCACTGGCCATTAAACTCAGGCCGGGCCCAGAATATCTTTGGAAAATGCAGCAGCTGGCACTTACATTTCTGGAGCTGGAACCAGTCTCCTATGACCTCAAATAGGCTTATTTTTCCCTTCCCTTCCCCTCTTCTTGGCCTGCCACCACACACGGTGATCCCAATCCTGATTTGCCCCCCACCCCAAGCCCTCACTCAGCTCTAAAAACGGCAATGATAAATAGCTGGTGGTGCTCCCCGTCCCAACGGCCTTGAAGGATGTGGTTGATTGTTCCATAAGTAGGGAGCCTTGTCAGACCTGTGAATCACCCCTAGATCATTTCCTTCCTTGGAGAAGGAGAAGAAACTGTTCTCGTGTGTGTGGCGGAGAGAGAGAACAGGCTAGAGTGCTGACCCATGTGTGTTGCTGACCTTGGGGCTAGGACCCTATCTGACCTAGCCCTTTCCTGGAGCACCCCTCTACTCCTTTCCCCCAACACATGCTCATCCCTACTCCTTCCTGACTTACCAGGAAGCCATTCCTACATCAGCTCCAGGAAGCCACCCAGATCTGAACAGCTGCTCCTTGCTTACGTTGTTGCTCTTGTACGTTGGGTGTTTTCCACGGGGCATGAAGCCCAATTTCCCATCCGACTGTGAACAGCTGGGCCTTCTTTTTTTGCCTCAGTCTTTCCTTTTCTCTCAGCTTCACCTATCGGCTCCTAAATGTACTCGGGCGTTTTGGTGGTCAGGGACACCAGATGGAAACTAGTGTATGCTTAGTGCTCGCGATGGGGACCAGGGACTGAGTGGAAGCTTTACCCCTAATTGTCTCACGTCAGTTTCCCCAAAGCTCTGTGAGGTTACAGGTGAGGACCCTGAGGCCCAGTGTGGCTGGCCCCAGGTTGTACAGCAAGGAAGAGCCCGAGGTGGGATTCAAACCCTGATCTGCCCAACACCACTCACTCCCTCATGGAACTGGCCCTAAGAAGACCCTTCCCAGGTCACCACTGCACATCCCTCCTCTCGTGGGGCCGGATCCACAGTCTAAGAGCCCAGAGAAAAACTGGTGGGCTAAGAAATGAACAGGTCTGGGACCACTTCCTAAACAGGTAGCTCCCAGGACCAAGAAAAATCTGTAACGATCTTCTCACACAAGGAGAGTGTATTATTTCCACAGGGCTCAGATGTCATCCTGGATTTATTCCACTCCTCCTGCCTCACAGTGACCTCCCTCCATGGCACAGGGTGAATGTCCCACACAGGGAGGCAGCCCCCAAGCACCAGCCTGCACTGCTCGCTCACTGCTGTGCAGGTCTGAGGCGGGTCCCCCCACCATGTGACAGGAAGGACCCCACTTTAAGCTCATTTCCTCCCTTGCAGGTAAACTGGCTTGAGTGTGCCCAGACCTGCCTTAACCAGCTGGGAAACCCTGAGCAATCTCTAACTTCTCCAAGACTCAGTTAACCCATCTGTACCATGACACCAAAGAGCCAACCCCACGTTAGAGCACGTTCAGTGAAAGGTAGGAACCCCATGAAATCAGGCACATGAAGCATTTGGCTCCGATGGTAAATGCCAACACTGGCTATTATTTGCATCCCCTAAAGAGTCCTGTAGAGGAGCAGAACATGCATGACTGGTGTTTGTCTGAATTAAACAATCAGGAGAGGAAACGAGAGTGAAAGCACAACGCCTCCCAAAGCCAAACAAACAATTTCTTGTTTGCTTTCGATAAACACGCTCCCCTCCACCACCTCATGACTTGACACACACCTCCACAGACATGTGTGCAAAGAATTCTGTGGGCCTGGACCCTTATTCTTGTGGGAAACTTGCAAATGAAGGCATGTGCAGTTTGCACTCAGCATCATCAGGATCATTTGAAACACAAGTGGTCTGGGGCCAAAGCCAGCTTACCTAAGGTCTCCCCAGGGGCAGCTCACATAAGCTAAGAAAGGCACACAACGCCACGCCAGAGAGCCTGGCGGAGGCAGCAGCTGCCCACCCGCCCCTAACCTCTCCCCGGGCAGGGGCTTGGCGGAGAGGAGGGAAGCCAGGGGCTGACAGCACCATCCAAACGATGGAGGCCACATGCCCGTCTTTCATAAACAGATTAAAAGCACAGACCCTTGGTGTTCAGGCAGCTCCCCCTCACCGTGGGGAGGGTACGCCCTTTGCTGGATGTCCTGAGAGAACCTCTGCGCTGTGTTCCCAGCATTCTGGAGCCAGCAGAGCCCTCCCTGTTTGGACCCCAGGCCTCTCATCAGCTCCCTCGGCTAATGTGCACATCCCATAAAACCTCTCTGCTCTGCAATCTGCCAAAACACAAACTCAGAATTCACCATCAGTGGAGGAGAGGTGGGAAGAAGACATGGTTCTCCAGTGCAGAGGCTGCCAGACCATATGCGACTTGGGCACAGTGTGTCCTGCCAGCTACCCACGCTGGAGTGCCTTACCCAGGACACTTTACCTCCTGCAGTGTGGTGTCCACCGTGCACGAGCTGAGAAAGAAGGAAACCCTGAACTTCAGAGGCACAGCCTCTCCAACCTGCTCCTCCTGCTGCTGTGGGCCCCACCCACACTTTCTGTGATTACTGGGCACCTTCTCCTTAAACACTGTGCATTTATGCCCCAGTTGCATTAGGGACCTCTTGTTACCACTAGATACTTGTCTTCCTGGTCAACTCCAACTAGAGTTAGGATATGTCAATGAACAGAATCCACATGATAGGCAAAAGACCAGTCAGACCCAGGTTCTGTGACTAGCTGTGCTACAAGTGACTTGACCCCACCTGGTCCTCAGTCTCCTCATCTGCAAAATGGTGTGGTGGAACCTGATGAGTCTTTGGGCCCCTGCCTGCTCCACAATTTCACAACATGTAACGCTTTCTCCTTTAACTGTTTTCCACAGCATTAGTTCATGGCTCTATATGGCCCCATCTATTCCGTGACATCATTCTCTGCCCCAAACATAAGGTCGATTTTTATGTGAGCAACAGAGATGTCCTGGGAAACATCTCTGAAATGATCGTTTCAAGGAAATTGGACAAGACTTCTTTTGTATTTTTCACAGAAAACAAGTTATTATCAATCTTATAACCCAAAATCTCTCTTCCCTTTTGCCAGACCATTAATAGCTGCTTTTCAAAAGTGCTTTCTAAGTCAGAATCTCACCAAAAATAAGCTACCATTTAATGACTGCTTGTTATGTGCCAGGAACTGGGCAACATGCTTTACATGGATGATGTCACTTAATTCCCCCAACAACCCTATGAAGTAGGCACTATTATTACCCTCGCTTTAAAAATGAGGAAACTGAGGCCCACAGAAGTTACGTAACTTGCCTGAAGTCACCCAGAGCCCCCAGCACTTGACCCCTTCTCAGCTCCCTGCAGTGGGTCCCTGGTCACTTTAGCTGCACACCTGGCCTGCTGCCAGTATGACCTGCATCTTTAATCTTGCACCGCATGGTCAGATTGGTAAGATTCGATGTTTTCCTTAAAATCCAGAGCTGGACAAGCACACGCCTGGGTCTCAGAGCGGAGAGTGCCATCTGTTGAAAGCAGCACTGACCTTAACTGGGGACTAGAAAAAAGAACCCTGAAAAGTTAGCCTGCAACCTTTGAGGAAACAAAGTTAGGAAGGTGACTTGATAATAAGTGCTAGGATGTGCAATGCAAAAGGACTTCTGTCCCTGGAGCAGGAGGACCACCTGGTGACCTAAGTCCTCCAAAAAGAGCTTTCTTGAAAAGCAGGGGAAGTTGCTTGTTGAGCCTCATAACGAAAAAGGAACAATTCTAGGACCGTGTCAGGGAATATCCCCTCTGGCCACCCACCTCTCTGTCTAGTCAGGAACCAGCTCCCACGGTTTACCTCTTCTCCACCCTGAGCCCAGCCCCATTTGCTCCTATAAGAAACTCCAAGTTCAGAGCTATTGGTGACAAACGCAGAGAGAGTCCCTGAGGCTGACATTAGCATAAACCCCAGTTCCCTCCCCACAGGGAAATAAAAGGCATCTCAGAGATCAATGTGCAGTCTAGGGCAGCAACCAACAGCCTGTTTTAATTGTTAAAATTAATGCTTTGAGCAGTCTAAATGCTCCTTTAAGTGCTTAATTTGCAAATAAGATGCAGTCCTTCTGCTTTGGATGCCCCGCTGTCTGCCTCTTCTGCGTCAAGTACAGGAGCACAGGCTGCTCAGCCGGGCGTCCTCAGGCGTCAAGGACACCCAGTTGACTTCCTAAGGTGCGAAGGATGGGAAGACAGGACTGGCTGAGATGAAAGGCCGCCAAGCCACACAGCCTCCGGAGCTCAGCTCAATCAACCTTAGCCCTTTCTCATTAAGTCTGGAGAAGAAAGGGGGAGGGGCAGCCGTTCCTCGGAGACCGCAGCAAACATTTGCCTCCTCGTGTCTGGAGATGGATCATCACTTTGGAGGAAATGAACGCGGTTAAGGGTCACGTCCAGAGGAGGGATAAAAGGAAAAGCCACAATTCGGCTCACACCGACAGACACAATGACTATAAGAAGGAAATCAAAGCTCAGGGCAGAGGGCGGAGGTGGGGCTGGGGGCGCGGCGGCTTCCCTCTGCCCGCAGACCCAGGCCTAGGGAGGCAGAGACCAGGGCGAACGTGGAGCGAGAGCGAGGCTTCCCTCCCCAACCAAGGCCGGCCTCGGAAAGCATCTCGGTCTGTGCGAGCCGGAGCGACCCGAGCCCCCCAGGGAGGGCCGGGAAGGTGCTCTTTCCTAATAGCGCTTCCCAGCGAAGGTTTGACGAACACTCCCCCACCACCCATCAACGCTCAGGCGGACAGATGACTTCACCGCTGTAACAGACAAGGGCAGCCAATTGCCAATTTCAAAGCCAAAAAAAGAAAACGCGGGGCTGGGGGAGGCAGTGAGTGGAAGAAGGATTGAAAAGGCGTCCCTGGAGAGCTCAGCCCCGCAAGAAACTCCACAACGAGGGCTGCCCTGGGGACACTTAGCTCTGGGACTTAAGAGCAGAGAGGGGCGAGGAATGACCCGGGGGTCCCTGGCAAGCCCCCCCACATAGTCTTTTGAGGCAGTACTCACGTAGTGCTTGGAAGGGTTCCTCCGCTTCTCCACGTCCACCACGGTGGCATCTTGCACGCAGTAGGCGAGCATCTTCCCCCACAAAGCGAGCGGCGCCCCCCGGCGGCGTCACCTTCTCATCCCGTCTGGGCTCCGGCTCCTTCTCCTGCTTCCAGGGTCCCCGGGGCCACCCGCCACTTCGGCCCGGTGCGCCGCTGCCCTGGCTCCCGGCGCCCACGGATACAGCACTGGGCGGGGCGGTCCCGGAGGGCACGCGGGCTCCGTGCGCCCCAGGCGGCTCCCCTTGGGCCTGCCGCGCTACCCTTCCCTCCCGCGCCGCCGCCGCTCTCCGGCTTGCTGGCCCGCTCTCTCCGCCGCCCGGTGGGTCCGGCGGGAACAGGCGGAGCAGAGGAGGGGCGGGGGTGTGTCCCTCCTGCGAGGGGACTGGGCGGGGACCGGGAGCCTGCTGTCAGCGCGCCGGGGAGGGGCAGGCGGCGCCCCTTCGCGGTACTCGGGCTCCGGGGGCTCCGCGCTGGCGGAGACTGTGGGCGCAGGAGGCGGGGGCAGGGCTGTACAGGCAAAGAAGGGAAGGGAGGGGAGGGGAGGGGAGAGAAGGGAAGCGCGCGGGGAGGGGCTCCAGGCCCGGGGGAGGGGCGACGAGGAGGGGGCTGCAGCCCAGGCGGACAGGCCAGGGCGGGCCGGCGCGCCCCCACCGATCCGAGAGCGCAGTCAGCGGCCTGGCGCAGCCCTGGGCTACTTCGCTGGGCCCAGAAACTCTGGGTGGCTTCCGACAGAGAGAAGGGGCAGGAGGGATGGAGGGGGAAATTGAAGCCAGCGTGCCCGCACCCTGGCTCTCCGTCTTGGAGCAGATCTGTGTCTTTTTGTCCACACCTTTACATGCCCTCTCACTCCTACACCCCAGATCTCTTTAATGAAAAGTAGTTTATTACCCTGCTGTTACTGCCCAGGCCGCCCAAGGAAGAGATGGGAATGGGGAAGGGGCTGGCATTAAATCCTTCAAGCCTGAACCTCTTTTGATAAACCACCTGCCCCCCTGCGGGTCACGAAGGATCAATTTCTCCCTGGAAATGTGATCGATCTGCTGCCTGAGTCGTCCATCGATCTGGGCCTCTGTAACTAACCTGTGACATCATTTACCAGAGAGGTTACAAGACTGCATAACACCACTGCCTTAAGCCCAGGGCTCCCCTGGGACCCTCCTCCCTGGCGGGGGAGGAGGGAAGGGAGCACACAATGGTGGGAAAATCCACTGGATTGGGGGCCAGCTCATCATCGGCCCCAGACTTTGGCTTTCTAACCACCTCCCCCTCTTGCATGGAAAACTGACTTTCCAAGCCACTTGTCTGTCCCTGGACCTAGAGCACAATTACTATTTAATTCAATTTAATCCCATTGATTTCAACAGTTTTTCCCATTCTAGTCTCAAATATATTTAAAGAGGTAGTGTTTTCACAACGAATCTTATTGCTTCACAATCACAATAAAGCTTTGTGGCTATGGCCCAAGGTGAAACATCTGAATTAATTGCATTAATATTTTATTCTCTGCACTGTCAGAACCCAAGTACCAATCTAAGACTTTATTCACACATATGCTTCATACAGAATACCCCACTATTTCTCCAGTCTTCTTGGGGAAGGATGCTAGAACACCAAGCAATGCCACTATCTGCGTATTTGACTTTGCATAAATATTTAGAGTCACCTTAATGTTCTCATCTGTAAAATGTGGGTGCTGAACTAGATCGTCTTATAAGATTCCTTCCTACATACACGCCAAGCTCTTAACAGTACTTTTGCCTATGGGGATATTTTTGAGTTCTGTGTTTTTCATAATTAACATGTATAAATTTTGACATTAAAATTTTTTTTCTATTTCCTGTCTAAAATTCTAGAATTTTAGGATTGACTGGGCACCTACACTATGCTCATTTGCAAGGCATTTAGGGACAGAAGAGAGTGAGAGAATCCAATTACTGTTTGTGGCACTGAAAACTGAATCCCGTTGACAGATGCTTGTCCCTTCCCTCAAAGAAGAGAGAGTACAATTGAGAAACTGGGGATCCCATTTAGACTGTATCTGACATAATGTGATTAGGACTCAAGGAAATGGAAGCCTGAGGTAATCAAGGAGAGCTTCGTGGAGCACACTGTCCCTGTGCTGGAGGGTGGGCAGAGTTTGGAGCACCTGGGAATACTCGGCCTCCTCTGAACTCTCCCAGGCCAGCAGCTGCTTGGGTGTGTGCATATTTGCCCATAATACTCTCCCGTTCCTCTGAAAGCACCTCGTGCAGAGGGACTGGCTTTAAGTTATCTTGAACTTCTTTGCACTCCTCACGTAGCTAAGTGCACTGACTTACACACAGCAGTGGTCACTCTATAGTGATCTGTTGAATGAATGATCAGTGGAAGAAGGAAAGGTGGAGTGAGGAGACATGACATGTGTAAGCTGAGGCCTGAACAAGCTGGCAACAGGAAGAGGGCCAGGAGGACAGTGCCTACCTGGGGAAAGGTCAGGGAAGGGAGTGAGGCACAGAGAAGGAAATAAGGAGACAGTAGTCACAAGGCTTCTCTATCAAGGAAGATGATAAGAAAACATTGTAAATGCTGGAACAGGGGTCCCGGGAGAAGGTGATCTGACAGCAACGCTCAGTGATGAAAAAGAAAAACGAGTCCAGGCATCACGCGCCCAGCAAGGCTGGTTGGTGGGCACAGGGGAGACCCAGAAGAGGCCCTCAGCACTGAGCTTCCCTCAAGGGAAGGGCCTCTGACGGTGAATCAAGACAGCCTGTGGGTTCATGGTAAAAGGTTTCAAAATGGCACTCAGCTCCTCCTCCTCTGTGGACCACAAAGCATTCTGAAAATGCTAATTCAGCCTGAGAAGCCCCTGGTGCCGGGAGCTCAAGTTCAGCTGTTGGAAAGAAAGGAGAAGAGGGGGTTTGGCTTGCCTCGGGTCCCATGCCAGTCAGAGCACTCAGCTCATCTGGGAGGCACCAGTGGTTCCCCACTCACCCCCCTGCTTCTGATCGGGACCTGAGCCTGACCCCAAGCACCAGAGAGGTCCGGGGGAGGAGGGGTGGGGTGGGGCGGGGGAGGAGATGGAGGTGACTCAGTGCTTGCCTACAAGGTGACAGCCTTCTTCCAGCCTGAGAATCCCCAGATAACCTGACATCTCCCAAATCCAGGATCTTGAAGCACAACTTAAGTGCTTGCAACGCCCCCTGAGCTCCCAAATTATCTCAATTGGAGGGAGCAACTGAGTGCCAGCCCTCACCCCAGCCCTATGGTGCTAAGATCTCTGGGGATTAGTTGGCAGAAGTTATTTATACCTGTGGGAGAAAACCTCTTCCCTCCTGGGGCCATATGCCCAAGGGTCTTTAAGTATAAAATGGTATACAGGCTTTCCCTTCTTCCTGGGGTCATTTCAACCTCGTTTTCTTTTTCCCCAGCAGTGCCTTAGGCATTCCTTGCTATTCTAGACACATATACTGAGTGCCTGCTTCACATGTGCCTGGCATTTCCCAGAAATAATTGAGACTCGCTGAAGACTCCTTCGAGAACAGACTTTGGTTCGTTCAATACCCCAGCATGCCTGGCACATAGTAGGTACACTGAGTGGTCCATGTTGAACATATCTGCTCAAGGAGCTAGTAATGCTGGAGAGAATTAGGTAAAACCCTATTTTGCCACTCCCATCTATGAACTGGGGATGACTCCAATCTAAGGACCTTGTGTGAGTTCAAGTGATAAAATACAATCATAAAGATACCCCAAAAATTAGGATAAAGGGGAAGAGGACCCGAAATAAAGATGCATACTGACTGATACCTGAAAATCTGACTTTTCAAAAACAGTAGTAGGATGCTTTTCACTCTTTGCACACTTACAAGCACCTGCAGATCCAGAACATGGCTCTCCCTTGAACTCAGGGCCCCCTCATTCCAATTCTCCATTCCCACAAGCATCATGCACTCCCTGGACCCCCATGGAGGTAGAATGGCCCTCCAGGGCAGGGACCGTGTGTGTGTGTGTGTGTGTGTGTGTGTGTGTGTGTCCAGGGAGGTCTGTGCACATGCAAATCCTATGGGTTCTTCATATGCAGAGCCCACCCACCTCCTGTCCCCTGTAGTTTTCATGAGCACCCGAAAGAAGATAAACAGGAAAGCACTGAAAGGAATTAATGCCGAAGAAAGGCACAGTATCATTCTCTCTTCCTCCCCAGAAACTTTGTGGCCATTGCTGATCATTCATTTGGTTACTAACTGTGCATTGCCCTATGACAGTTCAGTCGCTACTGTACTGAACACTTATTTACACCTTTTATTGTTCTTTAACTTTGCTGTGCTTAGGTTGTGACTTCTAAGCCAGTAAGAAGCCACTGAGGGTCTTGAGGACCCTGAACTTAGACTCTGTCACCAGCCTTTCCCACCCTGCCCCCACCACCCAGCACCTGGGCCACCTGCCACACACACCCCACCCAGCATACCCAGCACAGGGCTTTCTATATAAAAAAGACTCAATAAATAGTTGTCTTTTTTAACTTTCTGGGATCTCAGCAGATCATTGTAAATGCTGCTGATGAAAGTGATGTCGAAGAAGATTTATTTGCACAGGGTTTGGGAACAGGATTTACCCAGCCTGGGTTCTAGTCCTGCTCAACAACAACGCAGCCTTGGGGCCTTGAAGTCACGTCTCACATCTGGGTCTCTGGAGATCTTCCTGGTCCCTTCCATGCCCTAGCATAGTGGATAACTAGTGAGGTCTAATGGACTATTACCCAGAGGTGTGCAAATTTGAGTGAAATTTGGGGCCCTCTCCTGGCCAAAGAGGTTTTAGCATCTTTAACTCCAGCAGCTGGCCCAGGCCGTATCCCTTTCCGTCCCTGGCTGACCTCTGGCAGGGACAAGCAGGAAGGCCTGGCATAGATAACTTGCTAATCTATAGACTGTAAGCAGTCCAGAACACCCTTGCTTCTCTCTTCTTCTCCTCCTTCTTTCCTTTCTCTCTCTGTCTCCCCTGCTGTCTCTCTTGCTCTCTATCTCTCTTTCAAATCAGCCCTAATAAATGTATGTATGGGGAGTATCTTGAGGATGGTCCCTCTGGATTTGGAGTAGACAGCAAGCCTACCTCCATTCTTTCCAGAGGGAAGTAAATTGCTGGCCAGACTTCTCCTCCCCCTGGTTGCTGGGGAATGAGACCAGGATGAGGCCCCAGAACTGCCCTGTCTGCTTGAGCTCCTTTGCTCACTAATTGCAGCCATAATAATAGTCCCCTCCCCCTACTTGGCAAACCACCTGGTAGTAGATGCCACCTCTCTCTGACTCCCAGAATGGTAAATTCATCAGCAAAATCTCAACAGGTTTCTTTACCTGGTGCCATTGGGTCTCAGTCTCCTGTGTGAGCTGAGACTCTGAGGAGCGTCCTTGTACAACAGGATTTTTTGTGACACAATCCCTTGAAGTTCCAGCCTTAACAAATGACCATGCCCTGCAATACCAGAGGGAAATCTGGTCACATGTATGGCTAAAGAGGCCAAGGACACAATTAGATTCACAGAGAAAAAAATATTATTACATAACTCTAGCCTGCATCCCTAATACTGACCAGACATCTTGTCCCAAAGCTAGCGCTCTGTGTTTTAAGACAGTCAGGAATGGGAGTGAGGGTGATTTCATACCATCTCTCTCAACTACGAAACACCCCTTCAAGTGTATTCCCGCCTCGTATGTGGTTACCGGCATCATCTTACTATAAAAGATCAGTCTGCATAGTTCCATCACAACCATAAGCCACTCTAGATTTTCTTTTTCAAAATCCCCTGGATTTTCCAGAAGCCAGCCAACCCTGAGTTGGCCACTGAATGACAGAAAAAAAAAAATCCCTTGGGGTATTCAAAGGCAGTTCCTTTAAATAGTCTAAAGCCACAACTCAAAGCCTGTCTGGTTCTAGTTTGCCCGCCCCCTTTCCTTTTCAGTTCTCTATTCAGAAATGTCACAGAAATTGCTGTTCCTTGTACTGTTTGGATCTGTATGTCTATTTCAGGTGAAAGATTCAAGACTCTCAAAGTCAAGTCTCGCTCCAGCTGACATCCTGCCCTCTCTGTCTCAAGCAGAAGATCTCCCCATAGTTGGTTCATTTTCAATGGGTCTGGGAAGGCAGAGGAAGCCTCAGTAAGGTGGGTTTTCCCATCTAGGTGAATCTGGCTGGGATTTGGACTGTCATCAAAAAGGTGTTGCCCTAGACAGATTACCGTGATACTTTGATGAATCTTACCACCTAATATATGAACAACACATGTCTTAGTTGAAATGCTTTGGTTTACACGTACTAGAAATTGAGCTGAGCCAGCTAAAAAAGGAGAGAGAGCTTTATTTCCAATGTATAGTGGTATCTCATTATCCACAGCCATCTGGGCTTCTTGGAATAGAACCAGGAAGTAGCATATCTTTGAGAACAAGATCATTTTCTCCATCTCTTATCTCTGCTTAGCACCAGGTGTCTATTTTATCTTCTCTATTTGTAGACTCTTTTTTCTCTGCTTCCTCATCCCCACAGAAGGACACCCCAACCACCCAAGTGTCTACCAGTCCCTCAATTCCCGACACCTGTCACTCGTCGGCTGCCTCTGGAGTCCAGATTCCAGTTCCCAGGAAAAACAAAATGATTGGCCCAGCTTTGGTCACGTGTCCACCCTGACCCAATTAATTATCATGGGTTGAGCCACGCAGTGCAAATGTGCCTGTCTTGAACCAGCTCATTGGGCTGTAAATTTACTTCTAAGAAAGAGGGCTGATGTGAGTGGCCCACATGTTCCATAATATAGCTACTAAATTACTGTTTACTTTTTTAAGAATTTCACTTGTTTATTCATTCAATGACTATGTGTTAGGTTACCAACATGTGTCGTCCACTCTGCTAGGGGCTGGGCTACACTTGGGGCGAGCTGGAACCAGAATGTCAGCGTGTGTGCTGCCTATCAGTCGCTGCCAGAACCAATAAGCAGAGACAGGGATTGATTCTTCATGGGCGCTTTATTCAGATGGCCGGTGATGTGAGAAGACGGTGGGTTGTAGACCCTAATAGACCGTCTTACATTTCCTTTTAATCCAGCCTTTTCTATAAGAAGAAAAAAGTGTAGGTAAGGGATTTGGAATTCAAGGGAAAAAAGCGTAGATGTGGGATTTGGAATTCAGGAAAGAGCTTAATCAGATAAAAAATCCAGTCTGGCAATTTCCCTAACATCCTTTCATCCGGTGATTTTCTATCTGGGCCCTGTGTCCTGTGACTTGGGAGATTTTTTTTATCTGTGTGCAGGCTGCGGGATGTCTCTCCCTGGAATACAATGGCTCCGATACCATCTTGATTGCTTATGGTTTCTTGTGGAGCTCAAAGGTCAACTTGCTTGTGGCCTCCTAGAGTCAGGGTGGGCTGTGCCTTCAGTTCTGAAACAATAGCTTTTTACATGCATTTACTAAGCTTATTAACTATTACCTAAAACTAAAATTTTCCAACTCTTGAGTGCCCCCATAAAAGCCAGACAAGGTCCTTGTCCTCAGGGAGTTTTATCACCTTTGGGGAAGATACACATTACTTTTTTGTTGTGGTTGGGTTTTTTATCCTCACCTGAGGACATGTTTTTCATTGCTTTAGAGAGAAGGAGAGAGAGAGAGAGACACAGAGAGAGAGAGAGAGATCATTGTGACAGAGAAACATCTATTGGTTGTCTCCTCATACACGCCCCAACCAGGACTGAATCCGTAAACTGGGTACGTACCTGACTGAGAACTGAGCCTGCAACCTTTTGGCTTACAGGACGATGACACCTAACCAACTGAGCTGCACCAGCCAGGGCAAGAGGCACATTGTTTTTAAAACCATACAAACGAGTGTAAAATTGTGACTGCGACAGAGGTTGTCAAGGTGGAGAAGACGTAGACGGAAGTATGAATGATGGGAATCTTGGAGGGTGGGAATTCAAGTTTTAACTTTTAAAAAAATGTATTAAAATTTATGTTTAGAGAGGGGAAGGAAGAGGGAGAAAGAGTGGGAGAGAAATGTCAATGTGTGGTTGCCTCTCACGTGTCCCCCTACTGGGGACCTGGCCCGCAACCCAGGCATGTGCCCTGACTGGGAATTGAACTAGTGACCCTTTGGTTCGCAGGCTGGCACTCACTCCACTGAGCCATACGAGCCAGGGCTCAAGTTTTAACTTTTAAAAAATAACTTATCTAAACATTTAAAAATTCCATAGTTCATATGCCCTTCTCTAATAATAAAAGGGTTGTCTTTTGTGTTTGCAATGTGCACGTTGAAAGCATCACTGTGGCCCTCTGGTGAAGGGGTGTGGTGAATAAGGGGCACCGTTAGAAGTTCTGTAGCAGAAAACACGAGGTGACAACAGGTTGGAAGAGGATGATGGTCTTGGGTGGAGCAAAGGGAACTGCAGAAGGTAGAACGGCCTCTGTTTGGTCATGTTTGTCCAGGAGGGACTGGGAGGTGCCAAGGACAATTGTAGCTTCTTGGTCTGCATCACTAGGGGAGGGTGGTGCTGCTCGGTTTTCTAACTTTTCTTCAGTCTGTAATGGGGGCTGGTCTAGTCGGTATCAGAAATTCCCTTTAGCTATAATAAAGATCGTGAAAATAATAATAGTGACAACAACTGTTGTTGTTACTGTTATCACAACTCTATTGCAAGGAATATTGACAATTTTTTATCAAGCCTCTTTTGTGTGCTGTGCCAGGAATTGTGCTGAGTAAGCACTCTGCTCATGTATTTATTCCACAAACAGGAATTTGGTCACAAACAAAAATGTCCTCTCTTGTGGAGCTCAGAGTCTAGGTGCAAGAAACAATGAATTAGTCAAGGAAAAACCAAGACTTTTGGGTCTTGGTTATTTAATTATGTAATCCTCATCTGAGGACATCTTTTTATTGATTTTCAAGAGACAGAGAAGGGAAAGAGAGAAAGAGAAATATCAATCAGTTGCCTCCCATACGTGCCCCAACCGGGGATTGAACCTGCAAACCTAGGTATGTGCCCTGACTGGGAATCGAACCTGCAACCTCTTGGTGTGTGGGATGATGATACTCCAACCAACTGAGCCACCAGGACAGGGTCAAATTTCTGTTTTAAAAATATTCGTTTAGTATTTATTTAATGATAGCTGGAAGAAATAAATTGTCTATTAAGTGGGCACTTCTTTCTCTACGTTCAAAATAAAGCATTTACTACTTAACTGAACACAATGTTTCCTTTAAATTGTTTTTTATTTCATGGTTTTCATACCTGGATAATGTCACTCACATTCTTACTATGAGTAACAGTAAATTTACATGGGTATAGCTTTAAGAGTTTAAAAGATACTTTAAGAGTTTTGTTTATTTATTTTTGCTTGTTTTTGCTTTCATAGAGATTAGATGTTACCTATTTTTCTGGAGTTCTTTGTTTCTTTAATTTGGGGGAGGGCGTGGTGGTAAGGAGGAAGTTTTCAGAATAGTTAACTTCTCGGGAAGCATATTAAAAGATCTGAGCATTCCCACAAATCACTCCTTCCAAGAAAAGAGCACAAGGTCATGCATTACTGTGCAGTGACCTTGCACCGGGCGGTGACTGCTGCCGACCTCAGGGTTCTCTGCTGCCAGGGGTCAGAGCTGGCCCAGCCCAGGCAACAAGTGCAAGGCCTTCTGCACAGGCTCACTGCAAGAATACTCTAAGGAGAGGGCAGGTGCTAGTGAGAACGGTTCTGAATTTCTACTGGAGGATGCTGTTTGCTGTGGTAGCGACTGGACTGTTTCTGCCAGGAGATCCCTGGAAAACCCCACTCTTTCAGGCCAACTCTTGCTTAGCCGTTTGTCTACCCTGCTTCACATATGAGGGGTCGCCACTGCTCAGACTTGTAGGAACAAAACAGAGAAGCCTGGCCAGTGGAGAGCCCAAAGAAGTGTAGACAATGTCCGATTATTGATTCAGGCCGTTTCTAAAACATTGAGTGCCGGCTCTACCCGCACCCCCAGTGCTGAGAACGATGTCCGACACACACGTTTTCCCTAAACGTTTGTTAAAGAATGATCGTAAATATTTTCGACTCTGTTGCAATTACTCGACTCTGCCTATATTATGACCTTCAATTTCACTCCTAGCTATAGATCCCAGAGATGTTAGTGCATATGTTCGCCAAAGAGGTGCTAAAATATTTACAGCAGCATTATTCCTAATAACTCAAAACTGAAAAGCACTCTGATGTCCACCAGTGCTGAGTGGGTCGATGAATGATGTGCCATTCATTTAGAATTCAATAGAATGCTATAAGCCAGTGATCAAGAACCAGCAACTGTTACATGCAACAAACCAGAGGAAGCTCACAGATACAGTTGACCCAGAAGGACAGACCCTTAGGGTACTTACTATATGCTTTCATTTACGTGAAGTTCAAAATAGCCCGAAGTAATTTGTGGTGCTAGAGGTCACGTTATTAGTGGTTGCCTGTGAGAAGTATAAATTGGAAGTGGGCACAAGAACCAGGGGGTGCTGGAAATGGTCTTCACCTTGATCTGGGTTCAGGCTTTATGCTGTGTACTATGTTTGTGCCCTTCAGTATATGTATGTTATACCTTGCTATGGACTGAATATTTGCGTCCCCCCTCAAAGTTCATGTGTTGAAACCCTAGTCCCAAGATGATGGTATTTGGAAATGAGGACTTTGGGAGGTAATTATGTCGTGAGTGTGGAGCCCTCCTGATGGCATGAGTGCCCTTCTAAGAAGAGACATAAGAGAGCTTGTTTCCTCTCCCACCCCCACCTCCACCCTCAGCCCCCTGCCACAGGAAAGAGGACCCTCACCAGGAGCCCAGCCTGGCGGGCACCCTGACCTCGCACTTACCAGCCTCCAGCACTGTGAGAAACAAATGTGCGCTGTTTCAGACGCCGCTCTATGACGTTCCTGTTATGGGAACCAGAACTGAGGAAAACATACCTAAGGAAAAAAGGAAAAAAATAAATGAAATAAAACTAAACAAATCAGCCTGGATAAATCTCCACAAGAGTCTGGTGAGTAAAAACAGTGCAAGTTGCAGGACAGGTACAGGATACCTTTTCTGTAAATGTTAAAAATGAAAAACATTTGAGAACCAGGGCTCTGGATCCTTCTCCTCCTCACAGTGTATTCCATGACAAGGCTTCCTTTTAAATAATAAAACTATCCCTTATAGGAAAAAATGGAAAACAATGCAAATATATATATATATATACACACACACATACACATACACTCATATATGTTTATGGAAATATACATCTGTGGTCAGAGTATTAAAATAATGGAATGATGGATGGGAGTATTGACTTCCAGATAATGGCTATCTCTGGTAAGAAAAGGGAACCAGAAGATTCTGAAAATTATAATAATACATGTCTTTTAAAAAAGAATTGAATGTGGTAAAATGCTAATATTTGTTAAAATTGGGTGGTTAGAACTTAGTTTTCATATTGTTCTCTATCCCCATGAAGTATCTTTGAAATATTCATGGAATTTAAATAATTCATTATAAATGAAAAGATAAAATCAATATGAATGTGTTTTGATAAGTACAGAAATGAGAATTCAGTGGTTATGGATGTCAGTTCCAGTTTTATATTACTGTCAATAATCAATTTCTGTATATTGTTATTGTTGTACAGTATCAGGTAATTCTTTTTACTTTAAATTTTATTTATTGATTAAAGAGAGAGAGAGAGAAAAACATCTATTTGTTGCTCCACTCATCTATGCATTCATTGATTGATTCTTGTACGTGCCCTGACTAGAGATCGAATCCACAACCCACAACCCACAACCTTTGCACATTCGGATGATGCTCCAAGCAACTGTGCCACTGGCCAGGGCTCAAGTAATTCTTGATTCACAGGAAGACAGTCCTTTCAAATACTAACAGTCTTTAAGCAACCTGTCTTGTAGTCTTCTGCCTCGTCATATTTTCCTGAATCTCATCAATGGTCTGAAATCTCTTCCCTTTCAAAGGTGATTTTAGTTTTGGGGAAAGCCAGAAGTCACAGGGTGCCAAATCTGGGATGTAGGGGTGCTGAGTCACTGGGTGATTTGATGCTTCTCAAAAAATTCTGCAGGAGACATGATGCATGAGAGGGTATGCTGTAGTTAGGAAGCTGCCAATCACCAGTTGCCCACAGCTGAGGCTTTCTGAATCATTCAAATAGTTTCTGCAGAAGAATGTTCAAACTTAATGCAAAATTTGATGCAGGTTCATTGCTGTGCTGGCTCAGTCATTTTGATTGTGACGGCCACACAGTACACACGCTCACTCAGCAGTGTCTACCGCTCCACTAACTAGTACAGTGAAGTTGTCCTTGTTCACACACGCGCATTCCAGTCCACTCACCTTGGCTGTGGGGTCACATTGGTGTCCTGCGAACTGTTCTCATTACGTTAACAATGGCTAGACTTTTTCCAGACAGACCTCATATGTCAGAGGAGGGTGGTGGGGAGATGTGGGTCTGGGTTTGGATTCACGCTCTCTCATTATTCTTTGTGCCAGTTTTGCAAGTTTTTTTACCTTTCTAATCTTCTTGTCAATAAAATGGAGATAACAATGCTTACCTTATGGGGTCATTGTCTGATAAAAATAAGACAATTCATATAAAATGGTCAGCACAGTGTGGGCACATAGTGAATCCTCAGGGAATAGCCATCACTATTTACTAAATAAGCATCACTTGTCCACAGGTCCTGCTGGTTTGTAAAGATGTGCATGACTTTAATCTCCAAGAACTTCATAACTACTGAGTACTTCGTGCATAGTAGACCTGCCCTCAGGGAACTTGCCTTTCTAGTGCCATTCCTTCATTTGCAACTTTCCCTCTGGGCAGGATGATCAGGCAGAGGTTCCTGCTGCTTTTGCACAGCAGCCTGGTCTTCCCCTGTCCTTGTTGCCTGATGACTAATGAGTCTGATTAGTAATAGCTTGACGTTTCCTAAGCTTTTCCTTAGGAGCACGTTCTTCTACTTCACGTGCAATGAGTTACTGATGTGTGGCGCTGTCAGTGCACTTTCATTGCTAGACTTCTTTGCACATGTCTTTTTTTTCCCCCAAAACAGTAAGCTGTTCATTTTCCAGGGGATGAAAGGGAAAGCCTTGTTTTCTGCTCCACTGTGTTTAGTCTCGAAATGGCATTGCAACTTGGCATGGTCTATAAAACTAGTTTGCAAAATTTACTACACAAAACATATTTAGGACCTGGGTAATTTTTATTGCCATGAAAGGTTGACTCCCCAAAACAACTCTCATCGTGCTCTCCTGCAGGGACATTTTTGGCACGTTCTTTCCACAAACGGCAAGGCTGGTGCTTTGAAGAATTGGTCCAAGGTGGGGTATTTGATATCTCGGTCCTGATCAAACTCATCACATTCATCGTCAGATTTTCATCTTAAATAGCCTGCTTTTCGCCAGTAAAATCCATTGTTAGTTTTAAGGGTAATTGTGTAAACTACTTAAAGAAAATATGCATTAGCTATTCAGGCACTCATGTGATAGCTATAGTAGAGCTGTTGTTACAGAACAGACCTGGGGGGGCGGTACAAATGATATACTATCAGCAAATAGACCCACCCTTGTGCTCCAGGGGTCCCCCTCCCCCGTACTAGGTTTGCCTTGCCCGCTGCCAGGGAAAGAGTCTCTCAATGCCAGAGATTGGTGAAAAGGAAAGGGATTATTTATTTAAAGAGTTATACAAACTTAAGGGTAATGACTTAATATCTTCATTGAGATCCCAAAGTCCTTTAGAATACCCACAAATGCACAGTCCTTCCTTCCTCCTCTGCCCAGTCTGGGGTACCGTATCTCAGGAAAAGAAGTAGAAGAAGTCCATGGTTCTTCTCTACCCAAGCTGTGTGGTCCCAAAAAGACCCCGCATGGCTACCACGACTGGGTTTAAATCCCAGCGCCAATCTTCCTCTGCCACATCATTTCCGACTCTGCCCACAATTGGCCACAGCTGCCAGCATTCCCATATTTTTCCAGCTTTACTGGGCGGCCATAGTAAGTCCGGGAAGGTGTGGCCCCATGGCGTGGAGCCAATCATCTCCAAGCTCTTACGCAGGCTCTGTAACCAGGGGAGCTGCCCTGACACGGAGTTACTTCAGGGGCGCCCTGACACTGAGTTCTGGGCCCCATTACAAATCCCTATTTGGGCCACCCCCCTTGGCGGCACCCTGTTACACTGTGTCCCAATGAGAAGTGTAACATTATTGCAGGATTGTAACAGGTGGGTTTGACCAGCTGGGATCAGGGGAGACTCCAATCTGGGAGAAACTCTGATAGTCACAGAGGCTGCACTCCCCTGGAGAAGGAGGAAGGGCTGAAGGTAGCCGCAGGGTAGTGGATTGAGATGGAAATAGAAACAGTGTGCCTTCCCATACCCTGGGGCTACTGTGAACAATCAGCGCAGCTCATGACAGGCTTCACAGAGCCTGCAAGAGCTGTGGGAGCAGACGCCCTGCCCTGGGTTGAGATGTTGTACCCTTGTGCATGGCTGAGAAACTTCTGCCTCTTTTCACAAAACAGTGGCCCAAAGAGGGTCAAAGACACTGGGGAGCTGACAAAAATGGTGGACATTGGCACACAAGGGTGAAAAGCCAGACACTCCAGCGCCTGTGAATTTCTGGTCCAAGTCTTCAAAATGCAACATGTAGGGAAACACGGTTTTTTTTCCCTCCCCTAGCTAGCCCAGTCAGCCACAGAAGGCCCGAGGGTCCCTGAGACCAGCAGAACCCTGGAGACCGAATGGTCTGGGGACATTCCTGGTGCCCCTCCCGCACAGAAAGCGGACCAGTGCTGGCCTGCTGCACAGGACTCCGACAAGCACACACAGACGTGTAAGAGATGTCTGTAGCTGAACTGTGATTGGGAACCAGCTTCGCCTGTTGAATGATCATGCTGCAGACATCTGTGTTTCTTAAAGGACGGCACTTTTAAGTGGGAAAAGGGATTCCAGGCACATTCTGAAGTGGTCTGACCTGGCACAGGTGGAAGGATTATTAGTCTTGGGGTGATTGAAAGGGAATGAGACTCTGAGGCAGAAACCTGCCAGTATTCCAAAACTGTATAGCCTTTAAATAAACAACCTCTTTCCTTTTCCACCAAATGTCTGTCTCTAGAGTTTTGCCTTTAGGCAGCGAGCAGTAGAACCCCACTGAGTGTTCAGAACAGGACTGGCTGGTTCTATAACAGGATTGACTGTTGAACTTTATATAATGAATGTATTAGCCCTGTGGTCACCAATGTATTCCCACTTGGAGTTGCAACACATTTGGATGTGGATATTATTCTGAGTTTTAAACTGAGTTAAAACATAGTTTTGGATAATTTTTACAGAATAACATCTAACAGGATCCTTTTTATGTAAAGAGATTTATAGATGTAGATGAGGCTCTGTCAGTGTCCTGCCGGTCTCCCCTCAGCCCACCCCAGAGACTTGACCCTTCAGTGGCGTTTCCTTACACAATGGTGGCCCTTCCTTCGAGCACCTGTTTCTCTCTGTTTGAAGGCTTTCTCTGGTTATTAGGTCCTTAGGAGCAACCTGAAGTTGATGAGGGACTGCAGTTGGTGAAAAAATCCCCTAACTTCCTGCCCCTTGGACAATTCTGAGGTGTGTTCCACACCGTCTCTCAAGGGTGCAGTGGGATTGAGCCCCAGGTGCCCAAAGTGCTAACCTGCTCATCAACATAATCTCATTGGCTCTCTCCCCTTCCTGTCTCATTTCCCCAGTCCCTCCCTCACCATGCTTCTTTGGATCATATCCCTCCAAAATTACTTGCATTCAAATCATTGACACGGGTACTGTTTTGAGGGGATCCCACAGTGAGACACTATGTAATACACATTAAATGATGTGGAAGGATTCACACCTAACTGACAAGGGTATAAATCAAAGTGAATGTCCAACTTACAATAGTTCTCCCATTTGTTACATGCATGCTTCCCCTTTCCTTTGGAAGAACTGTTTCCCTCCCAGAGGGAACTGCTTCCTTGGCCATAGTGATTGGTTGGGGTTGGACATCTGATCCAAACCATTAATAAAATTACCTCACACCCTGGCAATTGTGATGGGTCCATGGAGACAATGCAACTCACACTGGACTGATCAGAGGCCTTTCCTGGGATCTTTCTGACTGGTGCTCTGGGAAGAGAACCTCTTCTCTCCTCTCAGAGCTATGAAGCTATGAGCCCAGCACTGACCTCAGCCACTTCCTTCCACACAGAGAAGCCTGCTCACAGTGACAGAGTACGCAGTAAGCTCTTGGAGAGAGGAGAGAGATGAATGACAAGAGCATCTTTATGGCATTTGAATGCCTAGGGCCAGTTGATCCTGAACCAGCTCACTCCGTCTGTCCCCACAGTTTGGTTATGTTGGTTTCCCTGTACCCCACAACCTTGCCATGAACTAGCTAGAGTCAAATCTTTGTCACATACAACCAGAGGATCCTACTATAGATGTTTAAATCTGGGGCAGGAAGTTGGGTGGGGAGCGAAAATGTGCAGCAGAAGGATCATTTTTCAGATACTGTGTTTTTCAGTTCTACAATTTCCATTTGAGGTTTTTTTTACAGTTTCCAGATCTTGCCTGAACTTCTCTTCACCCAGTATGTACATCATTTACTATACAATCTTTAACATACATATCAAAGTTATTTAAAGTCCTCGTCTGCAAATTCCGACCTCTGGGTTACTTGTGAGTCCGCTTCTGTTGACGGGTTCACTTCTTGATCATGGCTCACATTTCCCTTTTTCTTCACCTATCTCGTGATGTTTGTGTAGTGAACATTGCAAACAGGTCTAGAGACCGGACTCTGCAATCTTCCTCTGACAATTGTTTTCGTGCAATAGTTACGGAAATTACTGTTGGATCACCTCATTTAAGCTTGCTTTTAGGTTTTGTTAGGATGGGTCTATTTTACTTTTAACCTTGGTGCTAGCTAGGGTAAATGCCTTAGTCAGCCATGTAGTCTTCACTCATAGGCTATGGACCTCCCATGGTTTTTATTGACAGCTTGACCTAAACCCGTAAAACTTGATGAGGATTTCAACTCCAAATTCTGTCTCCCCTGTGCTGGGCAATTGCTGAAATTTCTGCTCCTTGAAGTCTTACCTGAACATGTATCGTCCAAGGGTCAGCCAAGGATTTGAGAAGAATTTATACACATATTTGGGGGCTCCCCACCGTGTAACTCTCTCCTTTCCAGAACTTCTCAATTTCCAGCCATTCTTGTTGCAAACTCCTTCTCAGAATCATCAGGCTTTAGTCCCTCGGGGACCCCTACCCTGCGCAAGTTGACTGTGGCTCTCAAAAGTGTGGTCCGTGGACCAGCAGCATTAACATCACAGGGAAATTGGTTAGAAACGCAAAATTTTGGGTCTCAATCCAGACCTAGCAAATCAGAAACTCTGGGGAATGGAGCCCAGCAATCTTCATTTTAACAGCTCTTGAGAGATTTTAATGTACCCTAAAGTTTGAGAATGACTGTCCTAGGGGAAAAGCGGGACAAATGTGGATCTCACCTGGTTTTCCCATCCTGTCCTATCTGCTCTCCAGTGCCATCAAATAGGGTATTGTGGGGGGGGGGGCGGGGGGGAGAAGGGCAGGTATTCAGAATTTATAATGATTAATTGTAGGAGGAATTAGCCTTAAACAGAGTACTCTGTCAGCTAAGAATTTGGACATTGTTTTTAGTATATATTCTCACTATATTTTGTTTTATTTTTCCCCCAAGCATGTTCTTTATAATTTAAAAATAAATTTAAAATATTTTTGAGATTTGAATAAAATGTTTGTAAAGCCCCGGAAGCACCTTATAGTTTTATGGAACACAGCTTGCAAACCGTTAGTTTAAAGCATATGATTGACAGTATGGTTGGGATTAGCTTCAACCATGCATAGGAGTATCTCCATGGCAACTGTCACCATAGCATCAGGCCTATGACCAAGGTGGTAAATGAGCTTGTGTTAAGTGGGGTAGAATACAATGTGGTATCTTCCTGGACCCATCCCAAGGTAGACCAGAGACATACCTTGTACCTTGATAAAGGAAGCCTGAAGGTAGTGACCAGATGACAATGACCTCTTAGCTAAGAAGAGCCACATTTCCAGCGTTACAACCTGTTTTTGTACTTTTTACCTCCTGTGGGTCAGACTCACATCAGCTTTGGTTCATCAGGCCTCACACATTCCCCTCACCTGCTCACATTCCCCAAAGTGCGGAAGGCCCCTGTTCCTCAATGAGAAGCAGGACCCCCCCTGCCCCAGGAAGGAATTGACCTTATGTTTAGAGTATTCCACCCTACCAGACTTGTGGAATGGAGAGAAAGTTTATCTAATAGATCACTCCAGCCTTCTCCTTTCCCCTGCCCCATTCCCAGACAGACCTACTGGTGTTTTTACCCACTGACGGCAGGCACTGGGCAGCACTTTTCCAACTTAAATGTGCACACCGGGCCCCTGTGGACCTTGTCAAAATGTAAATCCTGATTTCGTAGGTGTTACAGGCTGAACTGTGTCACCCCAAAATTCACAGGTCGAAGTCTAACCCCCAGCACCTCGGGCATGTGGCTGTATTCGGAGATGGGGTCTGTGAGGAGGGAATCATGGTGTAACAAGGTCACCGAGGTGGATCCTAACCCAATATGACTGGTTGCCTTATGAGAAGAGAATGCAGAGAGACACAGAGGAGAGACCACGTGGGGACACAGGGAGAAGACAGCCATCTACAAGCCAAGGACAGAGGTTTCAGAAGAACTCAACCCTGCTGACACCTTGATCTTGGACTTTGAGCCTCCAGAACTGTGAGAAAATAAATTGTTGTTGATGCCCTCCCCACCCCCCAGTCTGTGGTGCTTGTGATGGCAGCCCGAGCAGACTAACGCAGCAGGGCTGGGGAGGGAACTGAGATTCCACATCTCTAACGAGCTCCTGCCTGGATGATGCGCCAGTCCCAGGACCATACTTTGAGCAGCAAAGACAGGGAGAATCTGGCTCCCTATTTTATGGCATTACCAGTGGCTTCCAAATCCCCTAGCAGGTGAGGAAGGAGGACACTTTTTCTCAAACTCTGCTTTCCTTAAGACGGCTAAGGCAGGTGTTCTCAACCTCTTCACATTTGCAGCACTTTAGAAATTAGATACATATGGTGGCCCCTTTCAGGGATGAGCCACAGGTTAGGTTATGTGAGTGAATGAAGTGGGCTGGAGAGAACCCACTGCAGGATGGATAGAACCCACGACAGGATGACAGAAGCGGTAGCTCAAGCAGGGAGCTCGTGTCTCGTCTAAAACGGGTGCTGCTACTCTGCCTCTGAGCCAGAGTTTGTGTTTTATGTGGTCCGATTTTTCCAACATTTCAGGAGAAACTAGACATTTTGGTTTTTACATTAAATCTCTAGATTTTTCAACTTTTTTAAAAAGAGATTTTATTTATTTACTTTTAGACAGAGGGGAAGGGAGGGAGGAAGAGAGGGAGAGAAACTTCAATGTGTGGTTGCCTCTCGCACACCCCCTACTGGGGACCTGGCCTGCAGCCCAGGCATGTGCCCTGACTGGGAATCGAACAGACAATCCTTTGGTTCACAGGCCGGTGCTCAATCCTCTGAGCCACATCAGCCAGGGCTAGATTTTTCAATTTTTAAGTGTTGGCAACTCCATTAATTGGTCTTTCAAATGCGAGGCAAAGGAGCCCCTGAGCCCTGAACATGTTCTTGATCTATAGCTTGTTTTGGGAGTATACCTGCATAAAAATGTATCAAGCTATAAGATTACGATTTGTACAATTTACCACTTGTGGGTTACACCACAATAAAAGATCTGCACGGGAATGATGATACACATTCCTTCAAGGCACTTGTTACCTGTAGGGGCAGAGGTGGGACAGGAATGGGGTCAGCTTTACCTGAATCCCTGACATTGTTTCTTTAAAGACATAAGCCTAAGGCAAATGTGGGAAACTATTAACAGCTGTCTCCTCTCAGTGGAATCTAGGTTTCCTGCTTTATTATTTTTTATGTGTGAAATATTTTATAGACATCTTTAATAGTTACACACACACACACACACACACACACACACACACACACACACACACACACACAGCCTGAGAATACACACGCTGCATGGGCCAAAGCAAATCCCCCAGAGGTTATTAAACCACTCTCTGGGTCTCCCTCTGGGATCATATTGCTGTTAGGTAGAGCTGTCCTGCCCCAGCTGGTCTGCATGCTTGAGTCAACACCTGCTCCCTCTTTGCCAGGGGGTGTGAGATCCCCCCTCCTACTCAGCCCAGGGTCCCATGTGATCTTTATCACCAGGCAGGGCTTTCTCAGTGCAGCCTCAGCTGTAAAAGTAATGTTTATACATCAACCTAAATTTGAAGGCACTCTTAATGGCTTCACAGTGTAGAGTTACCAGAAAACGGGCTTCTCCGATCCTGAAAGCAATATAGCGTTGTGGTTAATCTCAGTGGGTACAAACCTGGCTCTTCCAGTTACTGGCCGCATGCCCTTGGGCAAGCTAGTCTCAGCCTCAGTCTCTCTGTCCATAAAGTGGGAATAATAATAGTATCTACCTATTTGGAGTTATATGAAGATTTAAGTCTGCCGAGTGACTGATGCATAACCGTTCAATAATCATTAGCTATTGTGAACTACTTCCTATCAGCGTGATTTTACTTTCAAGATCTTTCTTTCATCATGGCTTAAGTCCCAGGCCACAGCATTACTAAACCGATAGCTTCAAAAAGAGAATCTTTTCAATTCTAGTTCCAGTAGCAAAAGGGATCCAATACTGTCACGGCTGCTGTTACAGGGGCCGAGGCAGTTGAAACTCACCTTCCTGCCTTCAAGGAGTGATCTATTTCTGTCCTCTGTGGAGACCCCAGACTGCTAATCTGAAGGGAAAGGAGAATGGTAGAAACTGTTCCAGGCTGGCTCCTCCAGGGCCTGCCTCAAACCCCGGGGGCAGGGCACGGCCCCGCCCTCTGGACGGTGGGGCTGGCAGGGCAGCCTGGCTTGTGGACGGGCCAGGTTGCTGTTTGGGGCTGTGGCTCAAGATAATCCTCTCAGGGACGGCACCCTGCTGGAAGCTCCACCACCCAAAAAGGGCTTTCATGGTGACTGGTAAAGTTCTAAGGGATACACACAGATCCCAGACAATCCATTCCCTAAAAGACTGATTTCAGCTACTTTTCAGCTGGTGTTTCTTTGCCTTTTAAGCCACAAGCATTAAGTTTCTCTGTTCAAAATTCCAGTTCCCCCAGGGAGGCCACTTTCTCTGGTTAATCAGAGGCACTCACTATTGGTGCCTGGAGTGGGGGAGAGGAGCTGACTGCCCCCTCCCCCCTTGCACCTCAGGAGATGCACTTTCGGCATTTCTGTTGTCTCCAGTTCAGAAGGCCCACACATCCCCTGAGCCCTGAGCCCTGCTTCCCTTCCATAAGTCTACCATGCCTGTGGCACTGACCCGGGTCTGCCTGGCAGTACCTGGAAGTTACCCTAGGCTTTCCCTGTACCTCGGTTACCCACCTCTCCGTCCTGTTTCATGATAACCTGACATCTGCCTCCCTGCCATTCTCGCAGGGTAGGCCTGCACTGCCTTTCCCTGGACGCCTGCAGAAGATGACCTGCCCCTGAACTTGCCCTCATGCAGGGCTCCTCCACTCTGCTGTGGAGACCGCCTTCCCGAAAGGTACATCTGATGCCAGCTCTCAGCTCAACTTCCTCTAATGTTGTGCCTCCCCCACCGCAAGATGTGTCCAGACATGTTCCCAGTACTCCCAGGATTCTGGGCTATCAAGGAAAGACCGAAATCTGGAGTTTTACGTGAATTCCCACAACCCTTTCTGTTTATTTTTAGAGTTATTACATTTTACACATTAAAACAATTATGAAACATTGCAGTAAGTCCCCCACCCATTCCTGGCCCCAATTCCCGATCTGAAGAGGCCAACCCTGTTGCCAGTTCCTTCTGTAGCCTTCCAGACACCGATGTACATTCACACACACAGTACCTTTGTTATACAGAGGGCAGGCAATTCTTTAATTAATGAATGAATTAATTTTTAGAGAGGGAGAGGAAGGAAGAAAGGGAATCATCAATGTGAAAAAGAAACATCAGTTACCTCTTGTATTCATCTTGACTGGAGACTGAACCTGCAACCTAGGCATATTCCCTGACCGAACCAGTGACTTTTGCTTTGTGGAACGACACCCAACAGAGCCACACTGGTCAGGGCGGTGTCCAATTTTTGTGTGTTCGTATAAATTTTTAAAACTCTGAGGGTCAAACATGACACATTTACACCCATGGGCTATAAGTCATGTAGGTATGACTGAAAGTTCCCTGAAGACAGGGTGGTGCCTTGCCTTAGCACCCACTTCTGCACCTGGCATGATGTTTTGCATGCAGTTGGCACTCAGTAAGTATACTGCTCTTCCACTGACACAGTTATTAAGCACCATGCTGTGTCTACTGCCGGACACAGACTTCCAGGTGAACTGTGATGTGGACCACCTCCGAGGAAACACCTGGGGACAGGTGGGCTCGGTTAAGGCTCCAGTCCTTTGGAAACATAACCAGGACTCTGCTGTCTGTAGGTTCAGAGCCCGCCCACCTCCCACCTTTCCTGGTTATCTGGATCTACAACACATGGACAGAAATAGCAGATCACTCCCTGTTCTGGGGCTCGCTGTGGCACAGTGTCTGCTTGTGCTGACAGCCCAGCCCCGGACAGAGTGCTGACACCAGCATTCCCAAGGCAGCTGTCATTCCCAGGAGCAGAGTTTCCATTTCTTGGCCTCCACTAGGTCAAGGCAAGCCTGGACGGGACAGAAACCACAGGATAGGCAGCCTGCTGACTTCCCTAGGCGCTGGGCTGCGCTGGGCTGGGCTGGCTGTCGGCTGAGTAAGGCCTTTGCAAGCGTCTTCATGTTGGAAGAAGGCTCCCTGCTCGGGTGGTTTGGGGCCCTCTCCTAAGTGAGATGCTATTCGCTCCCTTGCCTGTGTTCACAGGCTGCCTCTGGCCGACCAGCATGCATGATGGGTATGAGACAGTGATGTTTTCGGTCCGTGATAAGGTGGACCCCACTGAGGAAACATAACAAACTCTTCCCGTCTCCCGCTCACCCTCTGAGGTGATTTCCAACGGATTCTTCAGTGATGTGACACAGGAGGTTTCCATAGGTTTCGTGAGCCATGAGCCTGGAACTGCACCGTTATGTCATCCTTTTCTCTCCCACTCAAGAGAATATTCTGGAGTGCAATGTGACCTCGTTCTAAGATTCCTGTTGAATTTATTTTGACTGTAGTGCGATATGATTCTTACTCCCAAAACTCAGGTGGGAGAGACTGGCCAGATTCGTTTTTGGGTTTTTTTCCCTCCAAGTTACCTCAGGCTTAGAGACCTTTTCCTCTGGGCTGGCAGGAAAATGTTGCCGAGAGCAGGGTGGGGCAGCTCTGTCCTTCTCTGGGGACGTGTGAAAGGCTAGGACAGTGATTTTAAGCCTTTTTCATCTCATGGCACAGAAACTAATTACTAAAATTCTTTGGCACATTGAAAAATATACTTTCTGCCAATCTGACAAATAGGTTTTATTTTGATTTATTCACAGTGGCCATTATTGTTGTGTTGGCCATTGTCATTTTTTATTTGACAATCTGGAGAATGAGGTCAGTGCCCCTGACTGATAGTCAGGTAGTGCATGTTTTGAAAAGCCTTGTGACACAGCGGTAGGAAATCGCTGGTCTAGGAGATTACGCGGTGCCTGGAAAACGGGACAAGGCCACTCTTCTCCTGAGACCAAGCCTTGCTGATATCCCCAGCGTGTCCCTTCAGAGGAGACTTGAGGAAGCTTCTGCTCCAACCTTGGGAACCTGGACTGAGGCTGGGAATCCTCTGCAGAAGTCCCCCGCTGACCTGCCACCTGCTGCAGGCACGGCAGGGAGCACATTCCGTCTGTAATGCCTGGGGTCCACTATCCCCATTCCCTCCCGCACTCCTGGCTTCTAGAAAATAGAAGTCAGCTTGTCTTCATAAACAACTTCTGCGTTGGGCCGCAGAGCAGACCTAACGTCCCTGAGGCAAGGCTGACTTTCTGCTTGAAAAGAAGAAAATACAGGAAAAACAAACCTTAGGCTAATAGCTCGATATATTATCCTGCCACCTAACTTATAATTAAACAATCATTCACAACTCAGTACATCACACAGTTCAGGACTTTTCACAATTTAATTGTGCCACACATCAGCTCATGAGACAGACGTCACTGTTGCTTTGCTCTGGGGTACATGCTCGCTCTAAAGTGGCTAAACGTAGAAAGATACTTTGTGATCACTCCTGCTTTCTTTCCCCCATTCGCTGATTATCTTCAGAAAAAAAAAATAACCCTTTTCCCAGAGGAAGCAATTTCTAGCCAAGCAAATTATCAAAAGGGGTGTCACCCAGTGCCCTAACAGTGCCAAATCCAGTCAATACTGAGAATGCAAGCACAGCCTTATTATAATTAGTCTGATTAGTTGATTTAAGTGGAGAGAGCATTAAGACCATTTTCTGTTACTAAAACTTCCTTCTCCACTTAGTTAGCACTTTCTTAAAAGCAACCTGGGTTTTTCACATTAGTCTGACTAGGGACAGAATCACTAAACCAGAGCTGAGTGGCATCTGATTTATGAGAGGTCCGAGTGATTGGTTTTTAAGATTGTTGCCTTCATGTATTGTTAGAGAGAATATTTGGGCAGACATGTAACCACTTGAAGTTGCAAACTGGGAACCTTGGGGTTTGAGTTCTTCATGATGTTTACCCCAGCTGTGTACTACCTAAGACCGCAGCAGCCTGCCTCCAGGCTGGTTCTGTAGCTGATGCCCCTGCCAGAACATATGACCGTGGCTGCCCTCGGCCTCTGCTGCCAGCAATGGCTGATGTCCAGGTGAGAACTGCGTCTGTATAAAGGTTGCCCATAATGAACTGATGCTCAACACCACTCATATCTAAAGGAATATGAATGCAAACAAAACCCAGAAATCGTTCTTGCCCATCAGATGGACAGTGATTAGAACCCTTGATGATACAAGGTGTGGGTGAGCTTGAGGGCAAACGGTAGATTATAAATCACTGATAGGAGTATGACATAGACCAATCTTTTCAGGGGGTAATCTTCAATGTCTGTTCAAATTTTTAAATGCTCACGATTTCTCCTGCCAGTTGCATTGCTAAAAAACTTATCACATAGATATGTTCACAGACGTACTCCAAGAAAAGAAAAATGTACAAAAATGTACAAATCCTGCAGAACTGGCTGCAATGACAACAAACTGGAAATTGATGAAATGTTCCTCAATAAGGTCTAGTTAAAAATGTGAAGGGGGTTCAGTGGGCTTGATTATACTCACAGTTTTTCAAACACCACCGCGACCTGATTCTGCAACATTTCTGTTACCCCCCAAAGACCCCGTTCACCACCCCCTCCCCTTTTCCCCCATGCCATGGCCACCACTGATCTACTTTTTTGTCTCTGCAGGTTTTGGACATTTTATATAAATGGAACCACACAATACATTGTCCCTTGTATCTGGCTTCTTTCACTTAGTGCACTGGTTTCAAGGTGCATCTGCACTTCATCCCTGAGTAATGTTTCATTGTTTGGATACACCACATTTGTTTTTACACAGTCGCCAGCTGATGGACATTTGGGTCATTTCTACTTTTCGGTGATTAGAAATCATACTGCTGTGAACAGGCACGCACAGGTTTTTGCACAGACATGTTTTCAAATTTCTTAATGTTCAAGTACTTACAAATCACCTACTGATATTGATACATAATAACTAAATGACAATGAATAGTAATGATGCACAATGGAGATGCTTTATTCATTACAGCAGGCTCCCTAAGAACAGCAACGTGTCTCCTCGTGGTAACTCAGCTATAACACAGAACACCTAAAGTGAAAACTGGCACTACTTCAAACCCGGGTTTTTGGCTAATTTACACAAACCTTCCACCAAACCAGTCTGAAGTAACGAGACACCACCTCACTGTCTCCATCCACAGATAACTAGGGCTATGATGTGGCCTTCGAAACTCCTCTCTCATGTTCCAAAATGAAAACCTATCATTTTAACTCGACACACAGGGAGTCTCTTCAGGAATGTGGAATTCGACTTAGTATTCTTGTGCATATAGAACCTTGGGGCTGGGCTGTGACTTACCCTGTGTGAGTTTATCTAACAAAAGTTGAAAAAAAAAAACCCCAAAACAGGCTACCTTTGAAAAATAAATTCTGGATTATATAAAAACTCTCTTATCTGGGAATTTGGGCTCACATTGGAGCCTTCGCCAGTAGACCATCAGGCAAGGCTGCTGCCAGGTTCTTCCTCCACAGACACCGTTTCCCTTCGGATGGGCCCTGCTCTCCTCCCAGCGCCCACTGCTGGCTGCTCCGGCAAGCCTCATCAAGGCCTGTGAGTTTGCTCGTATGCTTCACATAAATTTAATATGGAGATGAGATGCTTCTTGGGGGATGGCTGCTGTAGGGGCCACTCAGAGAGAAGAAACCGCACCAAGAAAGTGTGGTTGTTTTCCCCAACGGAAAATCCCCAGTCTGCTTGGTTTCAATCCTTGGCACCAAGTCTTGGGTTCTTCATCACTGAACAGACTTCCTCCCACTTGGCTTCCTCTCAGCCAGTGTCCTGGCACACCATCAGAAGGGAGAATAATTAGAAAGAAGTGTTTTAGAGGGATGAGAAGCACTGGTAGCTTCCCAGATGGGGATAATCATGGATCTTCAAACAGACCCTTGACCAGACGGTAGCACTGCCTGTCTCCTGGATCACACACACTCGGTCAGTCAGCGCTCACGCCTCCTGAAACACGCGCACACTGAGAACAGAATGCTTGCTCAGTCTTCCTACTCTTCAGAGGAGCCCTTTGGTGGCTCTTTGATACGTGAGAAGTGAGCTGACTGTGGTTAGCCTCTGAGAATTTTCCAAGAACTCCCCTCATCTTATCAGTTACTGCGTCGCTGTGGGATGTAAGGTCCTCCTTATTCTTAGGTTGCTCATGATTCTGCTGACGCGAGTGTGGGGTGGGGAGAAACAGCTTTATTATTTTTTTGTGACTCTTGTTGATTGTAAATATATCAAAGAAAAGACACAGTTAAAAAGCATCTGACATCTCACCTTTCTGAGGCAACAAGTGTCTCACTTCGGTGAGCACTTCTAGTAATCTGTTTGATGTAGAGAATGATTCATACAGCATTTCTCAAATATATTTATGAGCATGGTGTTCATTTATGTTCATCCAGAAGCTGACCCTGAGACAAGGATTGGGAGGCATATCAAACAGGAATGGGGAGTGGGGAAGTAAGGGAGGGAAAGGCAGCCAATCAAGGATGCCTATCATTAACTGGTAGTGTGGTGGATGGAGCTAAATCCCAGAGAAACCCTGGGAAATGGCATAGAACATGTGCTTCAGAGATAGATCATTTGAAGGGCAAGTGGAGGTGTCAGCAGGAAGTTGAAAGCAGGGGTTTGGAGTTCAGAAGAGGTCCCAACTGGATGTAAATTGCAGAATTTCTCAGCATATAGATGGTTGGAGCCCCAAGACTGTTGAGATCTCCAGGAAGAAGAGCTAGATAGAAACGTGGTCTGGGACTGAACCCGGAGCCCTCAGGGAGACAGAGGACTGAACAAAGGAGGCTGAGAGAGCACCCAGAGGCGTGACTCCATCACCTGTCCGGGCACATTCAATAACCTTGAAAATAACATCTACCACCACCAGATAACTGGCCGAAAGCCTTCAGGAACTTCAGGGCATTTAGGGGCACTGAATGTAGTCAAGTATGTCCCCAATGCAGGGAAATGTACTGAGGTAACTTTTGACCCAGGAAAAAATACGTAAGTGTATACATGTGGTACATTCATAGAGATGTACATACAGAAACACTCTCTGTACAGACATATTGGACACAAATGTACACACAGGAAGTTTCAGATCAGCAGTATTACACTACACAAACAGATCTGTACTTGATTTTCTTCCCACTGAATCTACTGCAAAGAGCGCTCTGTGGCAGCAATGTCCATCTGTCTGCTCCCATTATTTTGGTTGTGTGTATTTCATTGTGTACATGTACTCTACTCAGTTTTTCCTGTATTTCCCCCAACACAGAACTCTAAATTACATAGCAGTGGCAGTCTGTGCATTTGTCCTTTCATGCCCGTGTGGCCGTCCCTGGGGATAAACTCTAGACGTGGGGTTGCCGTGTGCAAGGGAAGTACACCCTTCTAGTGGCCTCATCCAAGGCTGCTTCCCGGCAGTTCCAATAATCTGAGATGTATTCAACATGGAGCAGCCAATGCCCTCAGGGAAGAACCACTGGGTATCACTCCAGGTAGACCCTCTTCCGCACCACAGGAAGGACACAGGGCAGGCATCCAGGTAACTGCTATCGGAAACAGGGCAGAGGTCTGGGTCAAGCCAGAAAAGTCTGTGACAGAAAGCCATCCCAGCACTAGCCCTCCACCCGACACAAGGAGCTGCAGCCAACTTCAGAGTGTAAAACCACTGCACTTCCACACACAGCAGAACTACCCAGGCCTGCAGGCTCTGTGGCAGAGCCGCTAAGAGCCGGTTACGTCAAGAGCAAACGCAGCGGACTGTAATTAACTCCAAACCTCACTCCACACTTGATTTTTGCTGGCTGGGTTTGTCATCTTGCTGTTGGAACAAGCCCTCTACATGCCTCAGATTTTTTCCCTTGACCTTGTCATTCGGAGCAGAGGCGTGACTCTGTCGCCTGTCTGGGCACGTACCGAGTCTTTGTCTGGAGACACCTTTTGACTCAGGAAAAAACATGGACCCAGAGCCATGCCTGGAACCCATTTATTGCCATCTCTGGGTGGGTCTGTAAAAGCATTGAACACAGGACTCATGACCCACCGTGGGTGCCTGACCCTTGGAAATCGTAGTTCCGCAGGACCCATTCAAGGACGGCTAGCTTCCTATGTGGGGTTCTAACTATTAAGCAGACACACAAGAATGTTTCTGATAGTCTAACCTTTTAAAAAGTTTCAGGCCTGTGTGGTCTGGCTGCATGCTCTTCAGTTCCCACAGCCCACGGGCTTTACCATGTGATGTCCCTTCACCACCAGAGTCCCACCCACACACCCCGACTCAGCCACCAACACTGTCTCTGTCCCTTCTGCTTCACCAAGGATGCTCAGTCCAGTGAAGAGGTCAAACGAGAGGGTTTTCTTGTACATCGTGGCTGAGATAAAAGTCACTTTATCCCAAAAATGCAGCAGGTAGAAGGCAGCCTACAGAATTTACGCCAAATTCCATTCCTCAAATGATTGTATTTCACAGTTGATTATAAGATAACTGCCTCCTGACCTATGAGCCTCTGCATGATGTTTAAAATCAGGGCCTGCAAACAAACACCACTTGGTCTTTCTCGCTGGCCCAGCTCCGCCCGGGCTCTCTGAGGCCCCGTCCTCAGAACGCTATGTAGTATTGTTCCATTGTGCTGACGATGTCACTCTGGTCCTCCAGGAACTCCAGCACCTGCTGCAGCACGGGCTCACTCAGGCCCGGGCTGACACTCAGGCGAGCACAGGCCAAGATGTGCCGGAAGTGGCAGCCCTTCTCCATGTCTGCAGGAAAAAAGCAGTTGGCTAAGCTTGGACACACCCATCAGACCTTCTTTCTCCTCTCTCTCCCCTCTCAGGATCTCCTGAATCAGAACCTGCATCTTAATAAGATCTCCAGATGATTCTTAGGCACATTAAAGTCAGAAATGCTCTGGTCCAGGTTATCAGAAAAAAAGCAAAACAAAACACCCTGTTCTCGGGCCTGTCTATGGACCCACTGTTCAGGGGTTCCATACTTTCAAGGATTCCCAATCGATAATTTTATAGCATAACCTAACAGATTTTTAGCACTCGATAACCTTTTTTCTCCAATGCCATTGCATGTACAAGTGCATGTATTCTGTGCTGAGCCCCTAGCTCCCCAGGTGGGACCACCCTGGAGACTGAGCGCACAGCCAGTTCACGACAGCCTCTCTCCTACGCCCTAACTGATGGGACTCCCTGGGGAAGAAGGGGCTCCCAGCTCTGCTCTGCTTCCCTCCTCTCAGCACAGGCTTCCAAGAAGGCCTGTCTCTGATAGTTGGGTTCCAGAAGCCTCTTCCCCTCTCTCTGCCCAAAACTAAGACTATCGGTGGCAGCGGCTGAAGCTCAGGAGGAGTAACCTCTCTCGTGGCCAAAGTCAGTAAGTGATCTAGAGCGGTGGTGTGCAGCTCAGGCTGTGACCATTAGAGGGTTGTGAAATCAGCTGAGTGGGTTGTGATTAGCATTCTCTTTCTTACCAAACAGACCAAAGGAGAAAATTACAGGATGCACTACATCATGGGCAGGATAAGTCTTATTTTGTGAAGCTATTTCTAAATATGTGTAATTTACAGCTATCTCTTGCATTATGATTCTGTAATTTATTGGGTCAGGATGTAAAATGCATTTGTGACTCCGAGTCAAAGCTGAACCAATTACTAAAAACAAACTCTCCCCAGTTTCCACCTTACGGCCCCATGGTAGGGCCAGGCGTGGCCTCTCACGTTCCATAGTCACTGGATGTTTCCAGATGACACAATGTTGTAAGCTCCAGGAAGGTGCACGAAGAGGTATCATGGTGTTGGGCAAAGCATGGTTTGGGAGTTGGCGGACCCTTGTGGCTTCGGGCAAGTCACAGTACCTTCAAGCTTCAGTTTTCTCACATATGGAGAGGGAGGCTGGGCAGGGGGTGGAGGCGCCTGTGCGGTCCTTTCCAGCTCAAAGGCTCAGAGACTATCACAGGTGGCGTCTGGGCTAACAAAGACTTGCTCAATTCTGACCTCTAGTGGCTCTGTCAACTCATTATTCCTCCCAGTTGGGGTCACTGTTGGAAAACTTGCCACCTCCACTTGTCTCCACATTTCCAGTCTGTTTTCTTCAACATTTATTTTGTGAAGATTTCCTGAACAACTACTATGTGTATATTATCTTAAAATGGGGGAGAGGGGAGCAGATAGAGTGCAGACAGAGAGCTGACTATTCAAGTCCAGGCTCTTTGACTGGGACAAAGTGGTTCACATCTCAGTCAGTTTCCTCATTTGTAAAATGGGAACAAAATCACCCACTTCGCCAGTGGTCATGTGGATTTGAGGAGACCATGGTAGGTGCTTCTTACATGGGGAATGACTATGATTCCATTGCCTTAGCCATAACCTAGGAAGAGGCTCATAACCTAGTCCCTGCTCTAAAGACGCATCAAGTCTTCCCAAGGGCCTTACACTACTTCTTCAGAAAGACCAGGCTGCTGTCTAAGAGATGTCTGGTAAAGCCGTTCACAGAGTGACCTTTCAGTTTGGCCAAATTCCCCAGTGAAGCCATCAGGTTCAGGGCTTTCATTTGCTGAAAGATTTTAAATGACCAATTCAATCTCCTTACAAGTTACAGATCTATTCAGATTTTCTATTTCTTCGTAATTTAGTTTTGGTAGTTTTTTTGTTTCTAGGAATTTGTCCATTTCAGCTGGTGTACATTTGTTCACAGTATTCTCTTATAATTCTTTTTATTTCTGTAGAATCAGTACTAATGCCCTCATATTTATTTCTGATTTTAGTGATTTGAGTCTTCTCTCTTTATTTCTTAGTCCATCTACCTAAAGGTCTGGTAAATTTGTTGACCTTTTCAGAGAATCAACTTTTGGTGTCAAAGATTTTCTCTATTGTTCTTCTATTCTCTACTTCATTTGTCTTTGCTTTAATCATTATTTCCTTCCTTCTGATAGCTCTGTGTTTAGTTTGTTCTTCTTTGTCTAATTCCTTAAATTGTAAAGTTAGGTTGTTGAGACTCTTCTTGTTTCTTAATGGTTTTACCTATAAAGTTCCCCTTATACCCCTTTCGCTGGGTCCCACGTTTTGGTACATTGTGTTTTTGTTTTCAATCATTTCTATTTTCTAATTTCCCTGTGATTTCTTCTTTCATCTATTGGCTGTTTAAGAGTGTTATTTAGTTTCCACTGATTTGTGTGAATTTTCCAGCTTTACTTCTGTTACTGACTTCTAACTTCATCCCATTGTGGTCGGAGAAGGTGCTTTGTATATCCATCTTTTCAAATCCATTGAGACCTAATTGGTGGCCTAATATATGGTCTATCCTGGAAACGTTCCATGTACACTTGAGAAGAATGTGTATTCTGTTGTCAGGTAGTATTTTGTATACATCTGCTAGATATAGTTGATTTATTGTGAAAATTTCTCTATTTCCCCCCTTATCTTTTCTGATTGTTCTATCCATTATAGAGAGTGGGGTGCTGAAGTCTTCAACTATTGTAGAATTGTATTTTTCCCTTCAGTTTTGTCAGCTTTTGCTTTGTATATCTTGATGGTCTGTCACTAGGTACATAAATGTTAATAATTCTATCTTCTTGGTATATTGGCTCTTTTCACTGATGCACAGTATACTTGTTTCTTGTGATCTTTTATGACTTAGTCTATTTTGTCTAATGCTAGTATAGCCACCCCTGCTCTATTTTGGGTACTATTTTGCATTGGATAGATTTTTCCCATTCTTCATTTTCAATCTATTTGTATCTTTGGATCTAAAGTGAGTCTTCTGTAGACAACATACGGTTGGGTCATGGTTTTTTTAAAACCCACCAATTTCTATCTTTGATTGGGGAGTTTAATCTGTTTATATTTGAAGTAATTACTGATAAGGAGGGACTTATTTCTGTCATTTTGCTGTTTGTTTTCCATATGCCTTATACCTTTTTGTCTCTCATTTCCTGCATTACTGTATTTTATGTTTAGTTGATTTTTTTTCTAGTGAAACATTTAAACTCCTTTCTCATATCCTTTTGTATATATTTTCTCACTACTTTCTTTGTGGTTACCATAGGGATTACACTAAACATCCTAAAATTATAACCCTAATCTGAATTTATTACAGCTTAACTTCAACAACATACAAAAACTCTGCTCCTTTGTAGCTCTGTCCCTACCCCTATTAGATGATGTCATAAAATTACATCTTTATACATTGTGAGCCAAAGAACATAAGCATTCTTTAAAATGCATTACTCTCTTAAGTTATGTGTAAAAAATGTGGAGTTACAAACCAAAGTTAAAATAATATAAATGTTTACACTAGTACTTGTTTTTCTAAAGAAAGTGTATTAGTCTCTAAAATTATGTAGGAAACAAAAAGTGGACTTACACACCATTGTTACAATATTGGCTTTTCTAATTGCCCAAGTATTCCCTTTACTGAAATCTTTATTTGTTCATATGGGTTTGAGTTACTGTCTAGTGCCTTTTCATTTCACCCTGCTGGGCTCCTTCAAGTATTTCCTGCAGAGCAGGTCTAGTGGTAACAAAGTCCTCCAGCTTTTATTTATTGTGGAATGTCCTGATTTCTCCTTCATATTTGAAGGACAGTTTTTCTGGATATAGGATCTTGGTTTACAGCTTTTCTCTAGCACTGACTATATCAACCTACTGCCTCAAGCCTCCAAAGTTTCTGAGAAAGCTGCTGCTAATCTTACTAATGATCCCTTGTATGTAACAAGTTGCTTCTCTCTTGCTGCTTTCAGGATTGTCTTTTAAAAGTTTGATTACAATGTGTCTTGGTGTGGTTTCTTTGAGTTCATTTTACTTGGAGTTTATTGAAATTTTTGGATATTTATATTCATGTCTTTCATCAAATTAGGGAAGTTTTCAGGCATTATTTCTTCAAATATTCTCTCTGCCTCTTTCTCTCTTCACCTTCTAGGACTCACACAATGCATATGCTGGTCCACTCCATGGTGTCCCATTCGTCCCTCAGGCTCTGTTCACTTCTTCGACTGCAAGTTTTCTGGTTCTTTCTTCAGCCTGTCAAAATCTGCCTTTGAATCACTGTAGGAAATTCTTCATTTTAGTTATTGTACTTTTCAGCTCCAAATTTTTATATATGAGGTCTGCCCAGAAGGTATCCAGTCAAGTAATATGAAAGATAGAGACATTTATTGATGAAAATACAAGATACAAGAAACACTGTACTTAGGACAATGATGCCTCAGTCCCCCTGAAAGTAGGCACCTTGGGACCTCACACAATTCTTCCAATCGCCATCATCTGACCCATCAGATCTTCCTGAATCTCATCAAGGCTCTGAAATCTCTTCCCTTTCGAAGGTGATTTTAGTTTTGGGAAAAGCCAGAAGTCACAGGGTGCCAAATCTGAGCTGTAGAGGGCCTGAATCACCTGAGTGATTTGATGTTTCACCAAAGAACTCTATACAAGATGTGATGTATGAGTGGGTGTGTTGTGGTGATGAAGCTGCCAATCCCCAGTTACCCACAGCTGTGGCCTTCTGAATCATCTGAATAGTTTCCACGGAGAAATGTTCAAGCTTAATGAAAATTTGAAGCAGATTCAGTACTCTACTCGCTCAGTCATTTTGAATGTGACGGCCACAGTACACATGCTCACTCAACATCATCTACCTCCCCCACCAACTAGTACAGTGAAGTTGTCATTGTTCACACATGTGCATTCAGTCTACTCTCCTTGGCTGCCAGGTTACATCGATGTTGCGTAAACCGTTCTCGTTATATTAACAATGGCTGGACTTTTTCTGGACAGTCCTATATTTTTAGGTTTTCTATCTCTTTATATTTCCATTTTGTTCAACCATTTTCTTGACTTTCTCCACATCTTCCTTCAGTTCTCTGAGCATCTTTAAGACAGTTATTTTAAAGTCTTTGTCCATTATGTCTGCCATTAGGTTCTTTTCAGGGGCACTTTGATAATATATATATATATATATACACACACACACACACACACACACACACACACACATTTTCCATTTGAGTAGGTAATACTTTTCTGTGTGTATGCCTTGTGATTCTTAGTTGAAAACTGGACATTTGAATCTAGCCATGTGGTAACTTTGGAGATCAGATTCTCCCCTAACCCAGGGTTTGCTGTTGTCTGTTATTATTACTGCTACTGTCTCTGTGCCAAGGACCAGACTGAGGTGTGAACTTAAAGTCTTTTCAGGTCTTTTTCTGAGCCTGCGTCTTTCTCTAGGAACATGTGGTTACTTTTTAATTTCCTTCATATATTCAGGAGGTTTTGAATGCATGAGTCTTTCTTTTCTGGCTCCCAAAAAGGGGAGAAAAGGAAAAAAAAGGGGGTTAAAAAATGGGGAGGGTCACCAGTACTTCCCCTGAAGTCACTTCTAATGTTGGGGGAGGAGCTTGTAACATTGGGATGAAATGCAACAATGGCCACCCACCTCTTTATCTGTCCCCCTAATCAGAAGCAACAATGAGCAGAGCACATGTCCCTTATATTTTGAGGACGGTCTCTTTTTTGCCTACCCTAGCTCCTGCAAGCTGCTCCAGAAACAAATGCACAGCTGTCCACTACGTAGCCGGGGTGAGGGGTAGCTTACCAAGAGGTGAGCACTGACTGAAATTCACACCAATCTACTGTCCTTTGGTAGTTGCAAACCTTCAATAGCCTTCAGAGTTCCAAAACAGTTCCAGAAGCCAGATGCAACTATTGCCTAAGTGGACAGACTCTTAGTGATTCCTACTCTAACAACTTCATAGTAGTTTTGTAAAATACCAATTATTTAATCCTCATAACAATCTATCATGTCGGCAATGTTATCCCCATTTTACACACAAAGAAACTGAGGCACAGCCTTACCCAAAGTCACACAGCTGCAAAGTGGCAGAGCTGGGACTCAGACCCAGGCAAGGTGGCCCCAGAGCCCAGCTCTTTACAACTATGCTGTGCTGCCCGTCTTTAGATAAACCCAGAAGTCGGTGCTTTAGGAACCTAAGACAAGCCTCTTGTTTGCAGTCCTTTTATTATTGTAGGTTTAATCTTTGCTTAAATACTCATAAATGACTAAAGATTTTAAGTTTTCTCACTAATCATCTGACAAGGAAAAACTCAATGTTATATTTTGTATGAAATGTTAGTAATGAACAAAAGGTGTAGGTGGAATGGTTAAATAAATGGTCAAATATCTATTTATATATTTAATGGAATGCTGTACAGCTATTAAAAAGACCAAGACACTTGTATATGTACTGTTGCCAAATGACCTCTAGAAGCCAATGTTCAATTTAAAATACAAGGTATAGCCCTGGCTGGTGTAGCTCAGTGGATTGAGTGTGGGCTGCAAAACAAAGCATTGCTGGTTCGATTCCCAGTCAGGGCACATGCTTGGGTTGCAGGCCAGGTCCCCAGTAGGGGGTGCTCGAGAGGCAACCACACATTGATATTTCTCTCCCTTTCTTTCTCTTTCCCTTCCCCTTTCAAAAAATAAATAAAATCTTTGAAGAAAATAAATAAATAAAATACAAAGTATAGAACACTGAGTATTGTATGCTAACCTTTACTTGTACTTTTTAAAAGGGGTGGACTATACAAATATACTTACAAGTATGTAAATACATCCCTAGATGGATATGCAGGAAACTCAGAACAACTACTGCCTTTGGCAAGGCTTTGGTCTCGTTGCTGGGAGGGAGCCGGCTTTTCTGTGTGTATTTTTGTACTGTTTGACTTTTTATCATGTGCATACATTATTATTCAGAATAATTGTTTTAATGTCATAGATCTTTCCTGTGAAAAGGAGTAGTTGCAGTAGAATCCCAGACAGTCTCTACAAGGTATTTTCATTGGCATTCTCAGCTATTCAAGCCCCAGAATTCAGCTCCCGGAGCTTACCAGTTCTAGGGAATTGGCTTAGAGGCTCCCACTTACAGACTGAGTGACAGAGACTGCCTACCCTGATACAACACTCACCAAAGCTGGCCCATGGATTAGAAGTGGATATAAAATATGCCACTTCGCAGACACTCAGATCACCGAGGCTCTTTGCTTCTCCTCAGAAGTAAAGTGTGAATTCCTTTCATTTGCTGTACCAGGCCCTGGGATTATTTCAATCCAGCCTGTCCCTGATGCAGATCAAAGTAAGAATCTGGAACTAGGATGAGCGCAGGGATGTTGCAGTGGGAACAGCCTCTCACCCTTTCTTGGTTAAGAAAGCCCACATTCCACTGCTCTTAAAAGCGCCTTAAAGTGAGGATAGACAGATTATCCTACCCCCGGCTAAAGGGTATTTGTTCTTGCTCTGAATGCAGTGAACAACAAACAGGAACCTTGCATCCAGATAACTGGTGGCTTTAAGTTTACTTTAAGATCCCTCATCATGTGACTCTGGGGTCTGACCTCATAAGTTCTTAAAGGCTAAATAGGGCTGCATGTCAAACACCAGGGCCAGAGACCTGGTCCAGCTCTACCCAGTGACTCAGCCTGGAGGAGGCCCAGGCCCCAGGGATGCATGGGCTAAAAGGACTGGAGGTAGACTTCTCTGGAGGGGAAGAAAGCAGGATGAGGAGACCTGTGTCACTAACAAGCCTTAGTGTCACTTGTTGACATACACCAACATTTGTTATTAGCAGATATTTGCAAAAGATAGATTTGAAAAGTCACCTTTAAGACTGATGAGTTTTTATAGCATTTAAAGATAGGACTAATACTTTTTTCTCTTTCTACCTAGTATGAAGATGGTAATGTCTGTTGTCAGACTATCTACAGTTTGGGTTTCTAACCACTAGGGGCTGACCTAACTCCACTAAAAGCAACTATTTTCTAAACCACTTCTGCAAATTACTAGGTTTCAGGATGACTGAATTACACTGTTCACAAACTGTAATGTCTACAGCCATTCCTCCCACCACTGAAGGGCTCGAAGTCAAAAGAGGAAAATTTCAGGTTTGGGTTTAAAGACAAAGAGCAAGCAAGAATAGAACAAGAAATAGTGCAAACCAGAGAGAACATTAGAACCAGAAGGACATCAAAAAGGTCCTGGCTCCATGGCTTGCCTCACTGGATCGGGATCACCTGAGGAGCTTACCTGTCATGCCCCTACCCTACTCCTCGTGAATCAGAATCCCCAGGAGTGGGGTCTGAGCCCCATATGTTCAAAAAATCTCCATGGCTGATTTTTATGTGCAGCGAGGGTCAGGACGACTGTGCCACCCTAACACTCCCTTTAGAGAGGAAGAACCTGAGGCTCTGAGTGGGCAGGGGCCTTGACCATCACACTTCTAAGCCGCTACTGCAGAAAGCCCCAGTCTCCTGACTCTCCATCCAGCCCTCTCTGGGGGCAAGCATTCCCTTCTAGCACATCAGGACACAGGTACGTGACGCCACTTACGGTTTGGTTTCTGGCAGTCTTCTCGAATGATACGGTGGATCTTTCTATGCAGTTCTTTGTCTTCTCTGGTTACCTAAATAGCAAAAGAAGTTCAGAGACAACGTGTTCTTATCATAAGTAACACAGAGGTTGTATCATCCAGACTCCCAAATCAGTATTCAAGAGAGTTTCTACAGATTCCATACAATCATCCTGACACCAACATGATTTTCTTTTTTTAAGATTTTATGTATTTATCTTTAGAGAGACAGGAAGGGAAGGAGAAAGAGAGGGAGAGAAACACCAATGTGTGGTTGCCTCTCACGGCCCCCCATGCCCTCACCTGGGACCCGGCCCACGACCCAGGCACGTGCCCCGACCTGGAATCGAACCAGTGACTGTTTGGTTCACAGGCCCGCACTCAACTCACTGAGCCACTCCAGCCAGGGCACAACATGGTTTTCAATCCTGGGCCTCTTGTTAAACCAGTTTTCACCCTCAGCAGCTCACTGCTTTGTCACGGACCTAGACGTACACTTTCCGGGGGCTGGTCCACTACGGCCATGATGTAAAGAGAAACTGGAATACTTTAAAGGAGCAACTTTCTTCTTAAATATTCATAACACATTCATAAAATTTCTCGTTTGTTATATTTCTGAGGGAGGTACAAGTGATCAAAGGCTCTGATCGCGACCCCATGCCTCTTCCTCCGGGCTCTGACACCTGCCTGGAGTTTCACTGGTTTTACTCCCTTTCCCAACCACAAGGAAAAACAAAAGAACTAAAACTGTAAGGAAAAGCTGGCAGGGGAAAAAAGTCTAGCACATCCCTTGAGACCCTTTCTGCTTTCAAAGGCAAACCTAACCTCGTTCCTTTCTCAGCTAGCTCAGGTAAGAGGAGAAAAGCAGCAAAATGGGTCCCCCTTCACGTTCAGTAGTAAATCTAGTAACAAAACAAACAAAAAATAGGGGGAAAGAGGAACAAAGGACAAAGAAAAAAAGACGCACACAACACATGCAGGGTGGGGCAAAAGTAGGTTTATAAGTTGTTCACATGGAAAAATAATTAATAAGTACTATGAGAACAAACTGTTCCCCTGGCTGGGTGGCCGCGGTGGTCGGAGCATCGTCCTTGCACACATTAAGGTTGTGGGTTCGATCCCTGGTTGGGGTGCGTACGGGAGGCAACTGATTGGTGTTTCTCTCTCCCCCTTCCTCTCCTTCTAAAATCAATAAAAGCATATCCTCGCATGAGGATTTAAAAAAAAAAAAAGAAACTGTGTTTTGCATACTCACAACTGTAAACTCACTTTTGCTCCACCCTGCCTATCAGGAGTGCTTGTTCGATGGGACTTACAGCGTGACCAGACTTGAGGATGGGGACACTGATAATGCCCGCCTTTTCACAAGGTAGTTGTGAGATTACGTACAGTGATGTGGGTGACGGCCACGGAAGGCTGGAAAGCATGCTACAAACAGGGGTACCTACATCACTGTGATAACTACTCTGCTGAGGCCAGACGGCTATGTTGAAAGGGGAGGAGAGAAGGGGGATGGTTCTACTGAGGAAAGAGAGCAATTGTTGCTTGATCACCCCATTCCAGCTCACACTGATTCACAGGAGGAAGTGCCCCAGCCCTGCCACACCTCAGCCATGGACTGCTGCCCACGGTCCTGCTGCTCCCTGGGAAGGGCTGCTTCCGACAGATTCGGCTGGCCAACCCCAAAGCCTCCCAGGGGCAATGTGACTGGGTGGGGGTGGGCACAGGTTGGGGGCTGCTGAGGGGAGCTTCTGCAACCCCACAAGAGGCAACTGACTCCCATCTGGCCTTCCCATCCAGGGAGGGAGTTGACTGGACTCAGCCTTCTACAGACTGGAATACTGCTTTCTAAAGCTATTCAAATAGTATTTAAAATCTCTCTTAATTTTTTAAAATACTCTAAAATGGAGCATCACTAGAGTAAATCAATATCAAGAAAATGTCCTATTAAGGAAAGCTTCCCCTCGGGAATCATGCCTGTAAACAGTGAGACTTCTGGCATGCCTCCAAGTTTTGTTCTGTCTCCAGGACAGTCACTTGTAGCTGAGGCCACATCCTTGCTACTGATATCAATGGTCACGAGGGGGCCCAGCTGCAGCCTGGCTCCTTGATATTAAAGGTAGGCAGTGAAAGGTGAACCTTCAACTCTGATTAAAAAAGCAAGCACTTGTACCCCTAGTGAGAATGTCAACTGGTACGAGCTTTTGGGCGGCCACTCGACTGTGTCAACCAAAAGTTTAGAGGTACAAGCCTTTGCGCCAGCAGTTCCTAAGAATCAACCTTACAAAAACACAAGTTCACAGAAATAGTTGTGCAAATATAGCCATAGCAGCAGTATTTGTAAGAGCAAAAGTTGGAAACACCATGAACGTCCATCAGAGACAAAGGGTTAAAATACTGATGGCAAGTTCCCATAACAGGGAACACCACGCAGACGTCAAAAAGAATGAGGTCGACTTCTAAGTACTAACAAGGAGAGATGGTGCAATGTGCTATGTTGGCGTCAAAAGAAGTTGCTGTGCCCTGGCTGCTGCGGCTCAGTGGACTGAGTGCCGGCCTGCGAACCACAGGGTTGCCAGTTCAATTCCCAGTCAGGGCACAGGCCTGGGCTGCAGGCCAGGTCTCCAGGAGGGGCCCCATGAGTACAACCACACATGGATGTTTCTCTCCCATTCTTTCTCCCTCCCTTCCCCTCTGTCTAAAAATAAATAAATAAAATCTTAAAAAAAAAAAAAAAAAGTGGCTGAGCATTATTTAGAGCAGTGGTTCTTAACTGTCCCAGGGGACACTTGGCAATGTCTGGGGACCTTTTTGGTTGCCACAACCCAGGAGCTGCTACTGGCATCTAGTGGGTGAAGGCCAGGGATTCTGCTAACCACCCTCCAATGGAAAGGACAGCCCCCATGACGAAGAATCATCCAGTACAAACAGTGTTGAGGTTGAGAAATCCCGACTTAGACAACGATCATGTTCTTTTTGTAAAACAAAAAAAGCCAAAGCAACATACACTTATATGTGTGTATTTGTAAAATGCACCAGTGTCTAAATGCATAAATGTTTAATAGAATCCTATTAAAAGTGGTACCTTAGGGTTCCTCACTTTGTGTACCTCTTTAATGACTGATTTTTAAAAACAGTAAATAGGCATTCTTAACTAATCCGTGCATTTGTGATTGAGGCTAAGGAGAAATAGTAAGTTGCAAGTCTCTTACATAGAAGAGGTTATCAAAACCGCCATCCTTCTGGTAAATGAATCCTTTTTCCTGCAGGAGCTTCATAGCACTCTTAAATATGCTATGAATTGCCTTGGAAGTGGTGTCATTCTTAAAATCTGCCTGTGGAAAGAAAGAAGGAGAAAAAAAAGTGAGTCCCATCTCACAGCACCTGAGAGCAAGTCCCTGGACGAACTGGTTTATGAATTCACCCAACAGGCTTCCCATCTGCTGAGTCAAAAAGACCCAGGCCTAGCAGGATGGCAGTGAAGGAGGGCTGGGAAGTCCGCTCTGGCAGGACCATGCCCGATGACTGTTCTATACCTCAGCGATGACTTTTTGTTTAATTCAATGATATAAAGTAGGAAACTCACAAGGACAATTTTATTTTTTTTTCATACACAACCAAAACACTGGATACATACTAGCGGTTTCTTTTTTCCCCATGAAAACCGTGGCTATATACAATCTCTCCCTAACGACTTTAATGAACTTCACACACACTGAAATAAGCTGGGGACTCCAGCGTGTAGAAAGTATTAGTTTCCTTATTTTAAATGGAGAACAAGGGTGGCAAGTAGCTCTGCAGAGACCGGTCAAAGGCGGGTATGTGGGGTAAGGATGGACAGGGGTCCCCGAGTGAGGCAAGGCCATCACAGGGAAGGGACCTCAGTGGCTATCAGCCAGTTTGCTGTCTCCTCAGTTTCAGTATCTCTTCCCTTCTTCTCCCTGGCACAACAGAGGGTGATCAATAAAACATCTGTGCAATCAATGGGAATATTTTAGAGGCCATGTCCTCTATATTCCATTAGGGATTTTCATTTCATTCCTCAAAGAAAGTGGTGGGCAATAATTGTCCTTCAAGGCACAGATCCATTTTTAATGTGACAGAAATGTGTCAGTATAGTAAGAAGATCAGAGCACCAAAGAAACACGGACAGTGTCTGAAGGCCAAGTCCTACCTCCAGTGAAGGGTCCCTATGAAGGTCTCTGGGGCAGTGCCCAGGATGCTGAAAGAGACAGCGTGCTCGAGACTTGCTGTGCCACTTCCTTCGAGTGATATGGAGAGGAAAGAAACCCCCATGGCCTCAAGCATTGACAATACCATCCCTAAAGAAACCTCTTTCCGGGAGAGGCCTCCCCAACAGGCACTGTTTTAATCTCATAGATCCTGGCAATGGTTCCCAAACGTGCTCTCCTGGGCTGAAGAGTACAGTCTAAGACTCTTCAATTACAGTCTAGGTTTTTCCTTAACAGAACAAGGTGGATAACCTGGTCATTAAAACATTAGGGCCTAAAAATTGGCAAACATTCCAGGTTACGACAGCACCCACTCTCTGAAGGCAGAATAAGGCCCAGAAAGATTTGGTGGCTCCCACAGGCAGAAAAGTTACGTGGGTGTGTTTAGAATAAACACTTCACCTAGCAATCCTCAGTCAGACATCTTCTTATTCAGGGGGGCTTCAGATAAAGCTGTTTTTAATTTTATATATGAGTTCTGTTACTGAGGGGAAACACAACCTCATACAAGCTCCCCCACAAAACTTTATAACTACTTAATCTTACTTCTAAGGAGATTCATTTAATATACGGATCCTAGGGATCGAGGTAGCATTACATCTCTATTAATATAGAACTAAACTGGAAACTAACTAGAAATGTTGTTACATAATTATTCCTGTCATTAAAAAAGACTCCTGGTTATCCCTAGACCATACATAAAGCCCTGTTCCTACTCCCAGGTTTCAGGCAGACCAAGCAGCAGGAGGAGGGCAGCAGGCCTGCGAGCTTAAAGGCACAGTTTCAGCCGTGCACGAGGACCCAACCGAGAAGGCTCTCTGTCAACATAAACAACAGACAAAGCTTCCTTTCCAGAAACACTTGCCTCAGCTGACCTCAAGGCGTATCTCCCTGGTGTAAAGACAGTCTCAAGGGCGAAACCCCCAATCATCTCTTCTCAACCAGTAGCTCTTCCTGGCCTGGAATTTGTGTCTTTCTTGTCTTTTTCTAAAGACCAGTGACAGACTCATCTGATTCAGGAAACTGCAACTGCTCAGAGGAAAAAAACTGACTGGCTGGACGTGCTGAGCCTTAGCAGGCCTCTCCTTGTTGCAGGTCAGGAACTGGGTGGATCTCTGAAATATATATAGTCTTCATTCCCAAACAAACTCGACATTTATCCAGCTGTCAAACAAACAATGGTTTTGCAAGGCCTGCTTATCAGGTTTCTGGAATTGCTAAGAAGGGCCCCAATGGAAAAAAAAGAAAGGGGAAAACATTCAAACCCACTCTCCCTCTGCCGATCAACTCCAGCACTATCGCAGTGATTTTCTGTGAAGCTTCCATCTGTATGGCAACATGAACTGAACAGTCTCGGGTTTCCCTGTCACTGTAAAGCATCCTTACTCTCCCAGGCTCAATTCAACAGGATTCAATTCAATGACACTGACCTCACCAAGCAGAGCCATGTGAGGGAACAATTCATAATTGATGCAAAACAGTTCCCAAAGACAGGACAGAGTGCTACATTCATTTCTCTTTAAACATGCAGCACTGGCAGACACAGGTTCCTCCTCTAAGCACTTTCAGAAAGAAATCACGGTCAAAGTTCTCCATGGTTGTTTTGAATGGAGGAGCCTTGTCCTCAGAGACCTCAAGCCTCTCCACTTAATTAGAGCCCTCCCCGAAGAGCTGGTTCCTGGAAGAGTGTGGTCTTCGCTAGGCTTCGACGTTTCCTTCCCAGCATGCCAACAGAGTGGTCAGAAGTCCTAGAAGGCCAACTTGGCATTGAGCCCTCTCTAAATGATTAAATGGAGAAAGGTCAACCTTGCTGTCAGAGGACAGCTGGAAAGCTGCAACTGGTGAGAAGCAACAATGACACAGGACAAAGCGTGCAGTCATGACCCTCTCCGCCTTGGTGTTTCCTGAAACAATATCCCTCATCTCCGTGTACAAAATGATGGGTCACTGGACACACAGCCCGGTACCAGGAGGAGGTAATTAGGTTCATGAATGAAACTGAGAAGCAGGGGTCATGCCTAGGAAGTTGGATGGGGGCCTTGTTCTCCCCGAATCACAAAGAGTAACTTACGTTGCCTAACCAGGGAATTCAGAGCAGCCCTGTTGGCAATGGCAAAAAACTGGAAAACATCTAAACTGCCCAGGAATGCAGGCTGGCTATAGAAATTATGGTACGTGTAACAAAAGACTATTTATTGTGCAATGGCAAATCTCTGTGTGGCAAGGAAAGGATAAGACGCAGCTCAATGAAAAGCTAGGGACAGACTAGTGTTCAGCAGGACACGATTTGTGTAGAACAAAAGGGGGGATAAACTACTAGTTTATACACACACAGACATCTCCAAGGGGATTTCCGTGACACTAGCAATAGCGCTTGTCTCTGGAGAAGGGGTGGAAAGGAGGATGGGAGGAAACATACTTTTAACTAGATACTTTCAGGGATGACTGAATTTTTAAAAACCACTCATTCTTCAATTAACTAATAATTATTGAAAGCCTACTTTATGGTGGACCAGTTCTAGGCCCTGGTCTAGAGAACAGAGAGTAAGACAGAGGAGATCTCTGCTCGCAGAGAGCAGATTCTGGTGGGGGAGCGGGCAGGCAAACCAACAAATTCAGTGACACAACACGACAGGAAAACAGGGTGATGACACCGTGAGGAAGTTAAGTGGCTATCAGAGCAGATGGTCAAGGAGGGCAAGAAGGTGACGTTGACACAGAGGCTATCCTCTGGTGGAATAAATGAAATCAATAAAGACACAAGTCATGTTACGACAACAACAAATCCAAGAATTGCAGTGAAAGGGAAAGCCTAACACCAAAGTCTCAAATAATTCTTAATTCCAAGCAAATATGGAAACACCAAACTACTTATGTTCACCTTTAAAAAAAAAGATTTTATTTATTCACTTTTAGAAAGAAAAGAGGGGAGGGAGAAAGAGAGGGAGAGAAACATCCATGTGAGAGAGAAACGTCGATCAGATGCCTCTTGTACGCACCCCGACAGGGGACCAAACCCGCAACCCAAGCATGGCCTGACCGGAAACCAACCCGAGACCTTTTGCTCTGCAGGACGACGCCCAACTGAGTCACCCCAGTCGGAGCAAGTTCACCTTTAACACTAGGGGTGAAAAAATGGGGACAGCTCTTCCCAGGAGAAATAAAAGTAACTTAAAGTATTCCTTGAAATTTCTACTTAGAAATGAAAATAATTGGTCTTTATTCAAACTCCTAAAATATGCTAGGTTAACTTTATTCTGAAGAGACAGCAAATCAGTAAAAGCCTTGGTTCAAGTTCGATAATCTTGGAAGGATAATTACCTCTTCTCACCTACTTCCCCCACATTTGGCACCTGCTGACATTAAATACTCATCTCAGTGAGTACTAAGAACTGAGTACTATGAAGCTTAGACTATTATGTATTTTTTCTACCCAAAGATTAACCTTAATAAGAGCAAGTCAGTGACCTTCCCAGAATAGAAAGAACATGTAATAGAACCATGAACTCTACTCCCTGGGTCTGCCCTGTGAGTCTTCATACCTCACTCACATCTTCAGCTGCAGGTGTGGGGCAGGGACCTGGATTCTCACATGGGCCTGCTGCACTTACCTGCTGGGAGGAGGTGCTGCGAATCACGGGCTGATTGGCCAGGGACAGCAGAGACTCCACCATTTCCAACTCCTGCTGGTAAAAGGTTTGCACTCTGTTCTTCATGAGGAATTCTTTGGCTTTTTCACTCAGCAAACATGTGAGATTGGCAAGGTCCAGGGCACCTGGATTTTTGCTGGGGAAAGTTTAAGAAGTCTTGCAGAAAAGTATCACCTCTGTTCCTTTCCGGTGTGTGTAAAACAGAAACTTAGCTAGAAAGCACAACACTACATTGATGTCTGTTTTTGACATAAAGGACTGTCATACTATGAACACTGTGTGGCTGTTTAAAAAGAATGAGACAGAATGACAAGAACTAAGATGTTCATGATAGCTTAAGAAAAAAGTTGTAGAATAGTATGTAAGGCGGGGTGTCAAACTCACTTTCACTGGGGGCCACATCAGCCTCGCAGTTGTGGTTGCCTTCGAAGGGCTGAATGTAATTTTAGGACTGTAAAAATGTAACTACTTTTTTTTTTTTAATATATTTTCTTGATTATACTATTTGTAACTACTTCTTAACTGTTAAGCAAGAGCTCGGTGCTGCCACTGGGTAGAAACAAAGTGCCAAACCGGATAAAACAAGTTGGAGGGCCGGATTCAGCCCACTGGCCTTGTGTTTGCCACCTGTGGTGTAAGGTACAATCCCATTTTTGTAGGAGCAAGTGACAACCCACAAAACACATGGGTGGATATTCCTGCTTGTGTATGGCAGAGAAAATCGTCTAAAAGGGTAGACACCAACCCTTGGACAGCAGCAACCCCTAAGGCGAGGCCCTGGGGCCAGAGACAGGGCCACAGAGGACTTTCACTTCGTACTTCATACAGGTCTATAGTTTGGGATGTCTTCAATATAATTTTAAAACAGATGGAATATACACACACTAAAAAAGTTAAAATACACAGTGAAGTTTCCTTTCTATCCTCCCAGTCCCCACTCCTTGGCAACCACTATTCTTGCTTCTGCCTTCTCCCAGAGTTCTCTGATGCACACATACACTAGAAAATACACGTACGTTCTTACTCCTCCTGTTTTCCTCTTCCCCGTCCCCATCGCACCCCACAAAAGAGTAAAATCAGCTCTAGTTGAGAATGACTGGCATCACGTTTTGCAGTTTGTCATTATGACATGTCATGGTGAGGTCATTTGATTAGGATGTACTTTGGTGCAGTTTTCTTCAGGTTTCCTGCCTTAGGGCTCATTGGGCTTCTTGGATCTGTGAGTTTATAGTGTTCAACGCACTTGGAAAAGTCAGCCATTATTTCTTCAAATGTTTTCTCTCTGTTCCCCCTACTTCTTCAGGGACGCCCGCTGCACATATATTTTCCTCCCAACAACCTTAGAGCCTCACAGTGAGTAGGATGATTTGAACCTAGAGCCACCCCAGCATCTGGGCTCCCTCCCTCCCCTGCTTGTCCTTCCTGCGGTGGTCGCATCTTCGGCAGTGATTGGTTGTAGCTTACCGTAGTGCCTCTTTTTCTAGGGCTGGGCTGTGGAAAGGCTGGTCATAAACTTTCCTGTAGACACTGGGCAGCTCAAGCATCCTTGCAATTTGAGTGTTGCACACTGGGTCATCTACTTTACCTAATAAGCCACGGGGAAAAACACGCCACAGAAATTACACGGAGTCCAGTTCTTTCCCATGTCCAAGGTGCTGTTGGGGTGACAGTCACTGAGGCTCTCAGAGGGTCTCCTTTCTTGTGGGTGCCCAGGAATCATACAGTCTAGATGCACTAAATAGATCCCAGCCATCAGGCAAAAAGGGGCTGCAGTGCCCCAAAGGTCACACACCTGGCCAGGAGTGGACAGGGACTAGGGAGAGCACATTAGCTTATTCATTCATCTGCTACCATGGTGGGCAACAGGGGTCCTCCCAGAGATTCCCAAGCAACAACCAGCCAGAGCAGTGCAAAGGGCATCGCTCAGATGATGCAGGGCTGTCGTGTATATGATTGGCTGTTTTCTTTAAGAGTTAACAAACTTAACGGTACTCAAGAAATCTCCATCATTTTGAAGAATACGAACACTCTGTCCTAAATAGATTCACACTTGTAACTTCCAAATACTTTAGAAAGGACTAAGTTATGTTGTCCAACTGACTTTTTCAGCTATACATAATGAATCATTTGTTTTCTTTCCCAATTTATTTATACTTACCTCTCTTTAAAATAAATTTAAGAAATGCTGCTTTTCTAAAAAAAAAGCATGTTATAACGTATAATTTCCTCCATTAGACAGTTAATTTTTTCATTTGAACTTTTTAGAGGCTTGACTTTCAGTTAAACAAGTCTACTGGACACACACCCAGAATAACCACCAATTTGGCAGAAATAATTTGTGCTTACAATAAGAAGCGGCATGAATTTCTCGCTGTTCCCTGAACGTGCGGACATAACCTCTGACCCGGACCACGTCCCCAATTTCTAGCTTTGTTTTCTGCTCAGTGGACTCTTGCAGCTTCTGAAGCTGTGAGGTTAAACTCAGTTCTCTTGCACTTGGAGCAGCTGTAGTTGTTAGGGCCAGACCAGGAGAAAAGAGAGAAACGTAGAACATAGTCAACTCCACCGCATTGCTAAAATAGTTTGCACAAGACATTTATTTATTCTACTCCAGATTACTTGTTCTACTATAGGAAATCTGCGTAACCTTTTGAAATTCTCCATTGAACAAAAGGCACCGAGCTGTGATTATTCGGAAGCAGGGTGAAGGGAACAGTCTAGGAGCAAGCCTTGCAGAGTCAGTTTGGTCAAAGGGCTCTGTGTGGTCCTCAGCTGAACTCTCTGAGGGTTCAGCTGGACTTGGTGGCAACAGCCCTCAACAACAGTTTAAAGTGTCCCTGCAGGGAGACAGAGGCCTGGAGAAGGGGGAAGGGGGCCCAAGAGTCTCTATCTGTGATTCTGTTTATGGGGAAGGCAATTCACCTTCCTAGGTGCTCAGCACCCTAATCGCTCACCTCTCATCTTGATTGGGTATCTAAGCTAATCCATCTCTCTCTCTTTCCCCGCCTCTCTCACACCACTTCAAACTCTAACTTTAAGCAACAGAGTCCACCTTATACATAGAACACCATGCATGATCTAAGCTAACCCTTACCTCATGAGCTTAGCACAGTGCTAGACCCATAGTACAAATTCAGTAAGTGTCAGCTATTTGGACAAAATTATTTTGTTTTCTTTGGGGTTTTTCATTGGGGATTACTGGATATAAAGTACAACTAGGTCCACGGTTCATTACATATCGTTGGAATGTTTGCCAGAAAAAAAAAAAAAATCAAACTATTCTCTTTTTACAAGGTGTCACCAGCCATGTGTGCATGCTTGTGGCTCCTACACAGGTTTCAGTCATTGGGGCTTTTAATACCTTAGAAGATGTGGCCCTGCTCTGACCTGTGTGGCTCAGCTGGTTGGGTGTCGTCCCTCAAAGCGTAAGGTCACCAGTTCAATTTCTGGTCAGTGCGCATGCCTGAGTTGCAGGTTTGGTCCCAGGTAGGGCCACGTTCAAGAGGCAACCAACTGACATTTCTCTCCTTTTCTCCCTCCCTTCCCCTCTCTCTAAAAATAAATAAGTTAAATCTTTAAAAAGTAAATAATTAAAAATCAATGGAAACATACCCATGGGTGAGGATTAAAAAAAAGAAAATTGGCTGGTGTATCTCTTTGTTCCACGCCCCACTCCTTTCTTGGAGAGTGAATAAAAACTTCATTCTCCACCAAAAAAATTAAAAAAAAAATTAAAAAAGAAAATATGTAATAATTCCATAATGTTTTGTTTTGCTTTTAAGCTGGCAGAGAGGCTGTTTTTATACACGCACAAGGTGACATGCCCTCTGTATTCTTCACATTCAAGCTCTTCATCTCTTTGCTTTGTTAATTTCTGAAAGACTTTTTAGGGAAACTGTCAAGTTATGCGTACTATATCCCCTTTCTCAATTCCATTGCATTTTTGTCTTTCATTTCATTTCATTACATAAAAGTTTGGAAAGCATCTTTCTGTCTTCTCTTGTCACTGATGGCAGCTTTTAGTGCTTTGACGGGGACCCAGGAGAGCTCAACACACCCCCCATCTTCACTGGCACAAAATGTGCAGCTCTCTCTCCTCTGGGTTATTTTAATGAAAGTTGCCAGGTATGGATGGCGGCCGCTCCCTTTTCCACATCGTTATCCAACTAGACCAACAGCATTGGGTAAGTGCTACTTTATTTCCTGCCACTGCATTATTTTTGGTTTGTCACATATGCACTAGGGTTCCTATAAGGAAATGAATCTCTCGTTTGGCCAGATATCTGCTCTTTAATTAATACAGCTTAGACAACTGTGGCTCTGTAATGTGCAAAGGCATCACTTTTCTTTTAACACATCTACTACTCCAAGGGAAACAGCAACCGCAGGAGCCCAGAGGACTCTGTGTATCCAGTAACTGTACAGCTAGGAATCTAGACACAATTTGTACTAATGTCACTCAGAAAATACCCAAGTGTTACTTTTTAAAAGGTTTTCCATCTGTGTTCCTGTCCCTAACCCCTCACGGACTTAGGCTGAATTTTAAATGTATTTGTAGGTTCCACTGCCATTATTCGGACGTTCCAGGAGATGAAACGCTTCCTACAGCTCTGCTGAAACAATTGGACGGACGGCTAGTGTGAGCAAGAGAGGCCTAGCTTTCCTTTAAAGGGCCCACGAAACCTCCAAAAATAGGTGCTCGAGCTGTATAATTCAGTGAATGTAACGAGATGGCTGAAGCCTGACAGAATTCCACTTTAAGTAGTCTATTCCACACTGAAAGATAAAGCCTCTTTAAAATTCTAATATTGAGGGCCAAGCTTTCTTGACTTTCCCCATAAGCTAAGTCCAAAGGGTACATTTCAGGTGACATTTATAAGAGTTAATGTCATATTCTTATACCTCCAATGATTTTGAAACATGATTTTGACTCAGGCTAAAATTTTGTTTAAAAAGAAATAGTCTTCGTTGGTTACTCTCCAGTGGAAAGCTTTAAAACTGAGGGCAAATAAATTAAAAGGAGAGAATGGGCTGGTTGGAAATAATTTAAAGATACTGCTTCATATGTAACATGATGAGAAATCACATTCAGGCTTTTTTTCCCTTGTTCTCTTACCCACACTTTTTCCTCTCAAAGCAATTTTCAGTGAGGTCTATCCACCCAGATTGTTCATCTACTCATCTTAGAGAGACTTTTAGAAATTTTACTCTCAAGTATCGGGAGCAATCTTACCTAAAGAGTTACTAAGTATAAGAGTGATATAATATCCCTAATGATATCATTTCTTTAAAAAAAGAGTTGACTCCGAAGATTAAAACAATGTCTAAAACAGGGGTCTGCAAACTATGTATGTCCCATGGGCCAATTCTACCCACAGCCTGTTTTTGGAACTGAAACTGTATTGGAACACGGCCATGCCTGTTTGTTTATGTGTCTATGGCTGCTTCTGTGTCACAGAGGCAGTGCTAGGGAGTTGAGAGGCAGACCAAGCGGCCCACAAAGCAGAAAACGTTCACATTTACTATCTGGCTCGGTACAGAAACAGTCTGCTAAGCCCTGGCATAGAACAAGTATGCAGATCACACCTCTGAATGACGGCCGTGGCAATCCCACAGCCGTAAACCTGCAAGTGATTTTAATACACTAGATACATGCAAAGTCAAATATCTGACTGTCTTACGGGCTTATTTATTTTTTCAAAGGGGGGTTCTTTTTTAAAGAATTTCAGGTTATATCCTTTACCATTTTTTAAAAAGATTTTATTTACTTACTTTTAAAGAGAGGGGAAGGGAGGGAGAAAGAGAGAAACATTAATGTGTGAGAGATACATTGATTGCTTGCCTCTCGCATGCCCCCAACCAGGGACTCAGCCCGCAGCCCTGGCATGTGCCCTGACTGGGAATCAAACCGGTGACCTTTCAGTTCACAGACCTGTGCTCAGTCCACTGAGCCACATTGGCTGGAGCAGGCCATCTTATATGTTTATTTCTTGCCTGTGAGATAGCTGTATGAAAGTATGTTGTCTGTCTTAATTTTTTTTTAATGTACAAATCTTCCTAAGCAAACGTCTACAGTGCCATTGATTGCGATGTTCCCAAATTAGGAAATGGGAATGTGAAAGTTACGTAAAATCGATAGCCAAATTCTAAATGTAAACACATCACAAAATTAAGCAAAGGAGCATCCACTGGTTAGTATAGCCAAAGTAGGGGGTTGAGATTCGGACAGTTAGGAAAGAAGAAACCACTCCACGTACTATACTCTCCCCATGTATCACACGAGACAGATACGAGATGTGAGTTATGACAGCAGGCAATGTATACTGAATAACCCCACTGCATATGGTCCCACACTGCATATGTTGTAAAACAGGAAAAACAATGGTCCACTTTCTGTCGCTTCTCTAGAACCAAAATAATCACAAACACTGCATCATGTTTTTTAATATTACTAATTTAAGCAACTCAGAAAAATCACCTAACTATTAAAATACTGTATATTCATGCCTTGGTCGGATGGCTCAGTGGGTTGGAGCATTGTCCCCTGCACCAAAGAGTTGCAGGTTCGATCCCTGGTTGGGGCACATACAGGAAGCAACCCATCGATGTTTTCCTCTCACATCGACGTTTCTCTTTCCCTTCCTCTCTCTCTAAAATCAATGAAAAAACATGGCCTTGGGTGAGGATTAAAAAATAAAGATAAGTAAATAAATAAAATACACTCAAGAAATTCTAAATGCTGTTCAGTTACAGTCAATGTGTTTAATATATACTTTTGAAGTTTATATTTCTCAACGGCTAACTCTAAAGGAATCCTATTTTACCTTCTCATCAGTCTTAGAATTTCTGATATGCCTGTGGACCGTGTAGGGATTTCAGAAAAATCTGGACCTGAATGCCATGTAGAAGCTAGTGGCAACCATATAAGATGAACGTCTTCAAAATGTGGTCGAGTGACAGGCCTCGAGCAAGGGAATTCCCAGCTGACTGGTGACTAAGCTACCACATCTTGACTTGCGTAATAACGGGCACAGTAAAAGTGAAAGGCTGAAACTCCTAGCAACCAAGGCATACATATTCCTGCAGGCTTAGGAGGAAGGGAGCACCAAAGAAATGGGAGAAAGAAAACCAAGTGGCTCCCCTTTAGTATCAGTTTGCAGAGAAGCCAGAGCTCAGAGCTCAGTGCTGTGAGTTGGTCCGTGTACCTCATCAGTGGGTCGATGTGACACTTTAGGCCTACAGCTGTTCTGACGAGCTCCCTTGAGTAAAATCCACTGGGTAGCTGAAAAGCAAAGGAGCATGGCAAATGAAATTACCTGAGGAAGACTCGGTGTTACTCAACTTTTTCCAGCAGATGCAGTTTATAACTCCAGTGCTATCATCCACTGCAAGAGAAATGTGAAAGATCAGAACAGAGACTTGGGCATTGCTGGTGAATTAGCGCATGGCAACTGCGTTAGACCATACTGAAAGATGGCCTTTTCTAATTGTCTGCTTGGGCAAATTCCTTGTTAAACTCTCCTTCCACCTTTAGACATAATCTCTCACCCTGCACTAGTGGGAACTGCTTGTCTGCAATGTGAAAGTGATACATGAGCCCAGTGGAATGCAGTCAACATTCCACTTACCTTACATCTCAAGGGTACTTACGAGTCTGGTTTACGACTCTCCTAAGAATGGTGCCCTCCGGAAGTCAAGTGCAAAAATCTCAATGACTGCTAACATAGAAAAATCAGCCTTGCTCACCTACCCAGCAACAGGAGAGCGTCACGTGGTCTGTGGTTAGAGGCACTTAGAGTGTAGCCTTTTGTGACCATTTGCTCTTCCACTAGCTTGCTGACCTACCTAGACAAAGCATCCCAAGCTTCTGACCTGAGCTTGTCTTTGAAAGAGCTTTGCCCAGTCCTTATCACTGCAGGGTCTATAAGGAAAGCTAAGCACATCACCCAAGGGCAAAGTTTTATTTTCATAATAAAAATCATTATAATTGCACATGGAAACATGTCTGCCCCTCATTCCTTTGGGAGCAGGAATACATCCATAACATGCTACATTAAAAAAAAGATAAGGAGTTCTCAGGGCTGCCAACCTTACAGCAGAGGTTGAGTAGTAGTATATTTCTCCTACATAAAAGCCCCCCCCAAAAAAATCATTATATCTTGGTCACACGAACAATACTGGTCTGCCTTATTTTATTCCTAGTGCAAAAGAAAAATGAAAGAATTCCCATTGCACTTGGATTTACAACTGTACAGGTATTTGGAGATGTTTGCTATGGTATGATAGGGGTTTTCTCTTTGCTTAATTTCCGACGAACTCAGAGCAGAGGTTGCTAAATATGGGGCCAGTAGGCTTAATGACTTTTGAAAAGTCATCAGCTAGGTTTGCAAAAGCAAATGCAATATATGAGAACCACAAGGCAAAGTTTTTCATTGCTGGTTTAAACCTGCTGAAAGGTGACACCAAGAACAAGATTTCTTACACGAAAATAAATTCTAGATGGATTTTATCTTATTAAGTGCAGTACAGGTAAGAAGATGAAAAACAATTGGGCGGATGCTGTTTAACTTGGGCTTACAGTTCGTGGGGAGAGACTTCTCTCAGCAGATTTGAAAGTCAGAACTCACTGTTTAAAGTCTGATATATTTGACCAACTAAAAACTAGTACTGCATAGCAATGTTCCAAATGATGGGGTTAGTATCTTAAACGTATAAAGAGCTCAAACAAATTAACATGGAAAAGATCAAGACCACAGAGAAAAAGTGACCCCTCCAAAAAAGAATATACAATCCATGGAAGATATTTAAAAAAAACAGCACTAAACATATGTCAGCACTCTAAATTCACTAGTTACCAGAAAAAAAGAAGCAAATTTAAATAATTTCCTCAACTACTCGAATGACAAATATTAAAAATACTGATATCCTTGTATAATTGTTGTTGTGAGACTGTAAATCTGTATCAAATTTATAAAGAGCAAGCTTGAAAGTAGGTATCAAATTTTAAAATGTATACAGTATATCCTTTGACTTAGCATTTCCTTCCAGTAATTTATCCTGAGGAGAAAAATGACAAATACACAGATATATACAACTTGTATGAGGCTGTTCGCTGTAATATTGTTTGCAGTACTGGAAGTTGAAAATAACCTAAATGTTTATAAATATGGAATTGGTTAAATAAATTACAGTGGCATGGCATGTGAGAATAAAGTTATAATAAAAGATTGTTCATTGCTGTTAAAAGATATTCATTCTTCACTGTACAACAGAAATTGCATAAATAATCTTACGTATAATCTAATTTACATAAAACATTAAATAGTGTATTTTGACAGAAATTACTTTAAGACATTAAATTGCTAATAGCAGTTTCTTTTGGGGCATGGGGAAGGAACCCCACATCAATGCAAACACAGGCTGTGAGCCTGACTTTGGAACTATTAAGAGAAAGAAATGTAAATAATAGTAATGAGGAAATAGGCATATTTCTTCAATGTTAGGATTATCTTAGAAATATTAGGAAAGATGGTCACTCAAACACTAACATTGTTTTTTTTACAGATTTACAGGGCTTCACATGAGTTTTATGTATTTATTAAAAATTTCTCTAGCTTTAAATTTTATTTTATGAGTTAAGTATCATTTTTAAGAAGCAAAAAAGTTAATAAGGGTGTTTTCAGCTTTAAAAATTGTATAATACCTCTAGGCATACCACTTCTCTGGCCAGTTTAAAATCTTGATTTAAAATGGAAAGTCAAAAAATGTTAGCACGTGAATATTTGTTCTAGAAAATGTGAGGTCATACTGACCTTGACTGTAGTCTCTTAGGGCTCTAGCTCTGAGCTTGAGTTGTTGCCAGGTGCTCTGCGTGCTCAGGGCAAAGCCACTAAACCCTCTGACTTCCTGCTTTGTCACCTCCCCAGGCAGACCCTCTCCTGGCGCCCCGAGGTCTGGCTCCTGGAATGCCCCGGAAGGGGAGCATCCTTGCAGGGCTGCACCAGGTCATTTCCAGCTGGGCAGTACCGCCTGGGTTGCTAGCCTTTTGTTTCAGCAGTGGGACGGGTTGGTATAAGCAGGAAGCACCCCCAGCATAGGCCTGCCATGAGTCAGGCAGAGCAGGACCCAGGATAGCAGGAGTTACTGCCTGGCAGGTGGCCCGAGAGCCATGCAGGCCTGAGAACAGCAAGGAGAGTTCGGCTTTTCCTTGGACAGGCTCACATGAGTGAAAGATGCAAAAGTGTTTCTATTCTTAATTACTTCAACCTTCAGGTGCTTTGTGTTTCTCCACAGCCCACACACGTGTCAAGCTCTCATGACATCCACTCTGAGGGACATGATTATGGGGGAAGACACACACAAATTGCCTTCACCTTTTTGTAATTGGAAAGGGGTTAAATGAAGCCCCTTTAGGTCACAGGCATAATATCTAGCCTACTTCAAGCGCCAGGACTGATGTCCTCAAATAGCCTCATTTATTTCATTTAAAAAACAGAAAATTAAAACCTAGATGCTGCTGATTGGGGGCAGAGGAGCACGGGCAAAGAGAAATCCAACTGAGTTACATGTGGACGACATAGCACACTGGAGTCAGAGGATACACTGGACCCACCAGCGGAACCTTGTCAAAGTAACTGAGCCTTACTCTTCTCATCTACAAAGTGGAAATGTCTGTCCTTTCTATTTCAAAAGATTAGAGGAGACAAACATAAAATTATGCATGGGAAAATACTTTGTAAATTGAGGCCCTGGCCAAGTGCCCAAGTTGGTTAGAGCATCATCCTGTGTGTGCGCGCACACACACACACAGGTTGTGAGTTAATCCCCAGTCAGGGCGCATACCTAGGTTGTGGGTTTGATCCCAGTAGAGGCCTATAAAGGAGGTAATAGATCTATCTTTCTCTTTCATATTGATGTTTCTCTCCCCACCCCCCAAATCAATAAACATCCTCGGGTGGGGATTTTAAAAAATGCTTTGTAAATCGAAAGATACCATCATTTCATCACTGGCATTTGGAGAGAAGTACTGTATTGTACTATACAGGACTTGCCCACAGCTGGGTATGCTATATAGGAACTTAGTGACTGCTTGTTGAATTGCCCGAAAAAAAATAAAACTAGTATCTTGGCTAAAATCAAGCAGAGATGAGATCCAGGAAGGGGATGCCTGACAAGGTGACCTATTTCAGAGTTTTAAACAAATAGGCCGGGAAAAGCAGTGGGCATAAGAAAGCTCACCTTGCATGCTATTTTATAAGCACAAGACAATCCCCCTCAGAAAAATGAATACATGTTGAAGGGACGCAGTTACAGCGTATCAGTAAATTTCCAGTCATCCACAGACTACCAATGAAAGGTCCTCGGTCACTAGTTCAATGGCCTGTCTCTCCCGAAGCAGAGCAAGAACACAGATCCAAGGCAACACAACAAAAGGTGACAACATCAGTCACAGCAAAAGTTTGGAATTCAGAGTTAGGTTTCCCACAAAATATCTAGCTTGCCTTCTTAACTACAAAGGATCTTAGAGCTGCACAAGGCAATGTATTAAAGTGCTTCCATCAAAACTCAATGAAAAAACTCAAGACCCTTGATACTAAAATCATATTTCAACCATCCGCTAGTATCCAAAGAAACCCTTTAGTTTCCCTCATGATGACAAAAGGGAAATTTTCTGATAATGTGTATTTAGCCCTTTGAGTAAAAGGCTTTTTTAAATTTTTCTGGATGTAAGTCTCATAAATTATTTTTCAGATCTCCTTGCCGTCTTAAAGAGTCTACTTGAACATTAACCTAGCCTTTACTTTTTAAAGATATCAGTATAGACATACATTACCATCTTTTGCTATTTATAGCTCTGCCCTCAGGTATCGGGTGTCCGCCTCTGATCAGCCAATGATCCTAGGTTGCCGAGTTTTAATTCTACCTCCAAACTCTGCAGCTGACACTTCCCAGTATGCATCAGCATCATTCCTACCTGTTCCTCGTTTTACACAGTCTGTGTCGGGGGCTCCAAAGGGTCTCCACAGGGGCAAGTGCACGGGGTCTGCTCTGAAAGGCTGGGGTTTTTCAAACTCGGCATTCAGCTAGGTGGGGCCCTTCCACACGACCTGTCAGACACTGTGGTTCTCACCTCCGTAACTGTAGAAAGCGTTTCTTTCTCTCACTCCAATAACAGTTCCCAAGATATCGACCTGCTTTATTGGATGTCCGTTGTAAAAAAACACACCTGAAATGTAAAAAAAAAAAAAAAAAAAAAAAAGACAAAGTCTATATCAGGTAGGATTGATTATATGTTCTGTTTCGTCCCTGTTAACTGTGGGGATGGGGTGGGGGTCGGTATGTGTCAGATATCAGTGGCATGCTGCTTGCTGAAACTCCAGACTTCAGAATTGGCCCTTGCCAAGTGGCAAGCCCCAAGAAATCAGATGTCTTTTCTTCAGGGGCCACAAAGAGAAAGCCTGGCTTCAAAGAAGCTTACACTAGGAAGACCGGAGAACACCAATGTTGCCCGAGTGGACGTGGTTACTCTTTCTTCCACTCGTGAAAATGAAGTATACGTCTCCACAGAACTCATGTAAGGGGGCTGCAAACAGTCATCCTGCTACGGAACCAAACACAGCACAGTATTTTGAGGGGCTGGAGAAGGAAAAAGAGGAAACCACGAGAAAGGCTTCTTTGACTCTTTCACTGGTGCTTTTCCAGGAAACCAACCAGTCACCGCTTCTATGAATTAGCAGTAGCTTTTTTTTTAAGAGGAGATAATTAGGTTACCAAACACCACACTTTGGGGCCAACCCATTACAACTCAAAAACGTTTTGAAACTCTATTTCCAAACCTAGATGACAGATGCCAGCAGGCAGGTTCCCGCTAGAGGAGACACCCGAGAGGCGAGCCCTCTCCACCCACCAACTCCTGGAGGCCTCCTTTGGACTCAGGGCCTAGACTCTGACAGAGGGACTCCTGGCAGTGTTGAGTCCTTGATGCCAACCCAGGTCCCGCTGCCATCCTGTCTCCTGCAGAGCTTCCACTCTGTGCCCTGCCCTGCCCCATCCTCACCTGAATTTTTTTGGCTTAAGCTACTTGTGTTGTGTTCCTGGCACCTGAAGCTAGAGTCCTGACTAAAATCCTCTGTTTTCTTCTTTCCACTACGACTGAATTCTTTACTTTCAGAAAGAGGCTACAAACTTTTAAATGGTGACTTCCTTTAAAAAAACAACACTGTAACAGAGAATCAATGATCACTTCAGGCATTTGGTCACCTTCCCCCACCCTTAGGCCTGGTCAGAGCCTTTCTTCTCCATGTCCAAGGGGGACCCACGGGCTGAACCACAACACCCTTCAGAAACCCCAGCCTAGCCTCCACAGATGACTGTCTGGTTTCCCATGCCGATGAAAGGGCTGGGGACGAGTAGTTTACAGCAGAGATGCAGGGGATGGACAAGGAGGCTCTGGACCCAGTTAGCCAGAGAAGAGTGAGATGTGGTTTGAAGAAAAGGTGGCAAATTTAGCCAAAAGAAGGGCCCCCTACAGGCCTACTTCAAAAGATACTTAGTAAACTAGAGATGTGCCCAGGACAACCTTGGGGCCATGAGCTGAAATGGCCGGGCCACTCAAGAGAAAGGGCCTGGGTCACTGTGTCGTCACTGGAGGAGAGTCATCCCCAACCAGGAGCACTTGGATTGAATGAGGACAGACTGGTGCCACAGGTAATCCATGAAGTTTTAACAGCAAGGCAGTTCCAGTTGACTTCTGAGTTCTTCCGATTCAAACCCAGCTCTTAGTTACTACCTTTGGTGAGGCCCTCAGCCCCGCCATTGCCTGCCCATACTGACCAAACACAAAGAAAAGAGGAGGGACACCCCTGCAGGCCCTTTGCAGACAACCTTTCCTGCTTCTCTGCATGGCAGAAGGGAAGTTAAAATCGGGAGAATGAGCCTCTGTGGAGTCCTCTAGTGAAGTGTGCCCCAGCCACGCCATGACATGCTCTTGTGCAGAGATCGGCTATGGCTGGCACTACTCAGCCCTCCAAGCCTGTCTGCTGTAGGGCCAGGTGGGGCTACAGTGGCTGGAGCTCCAGCTGGTCTCCGGCTGGGTCGGCTTCCCCAAATGCACTGGACAGGTAATAATTCTTTCTAGTTGTGCACTGAGCAGAGCATAGTTGGAGAGCAGTGTTTCTAAAACCTGACTGGCCTCCCCCTCCCCCAGCCCCGCTCGTGGTCTGTTGTCCTCATCAGGTGATTCTATTAGAGACAAAACACTCCACCGGTTTCTGTGGTTAGTTGTGGCCCACAGGGCACTGGCAACCAAAGGCAGAGCTGGGGAGCCCTTCGGACCTATGGGGGCGTGCTGCCATTCCCTGAAATGTCTTTCCGGTTGGTGGTGGAGCCACAGTGGGTGTCCTGCTGGTGATGGCTGAAAGCTTCCCACAGGCCCAGGCTCTCTGGGTTTCCCTGGGGCACCGAGGTGTGTGCTGCTGTCTATGGTGGTGTTACAGTACAGAGCCGGCACACTTTAAGAAGGTAAAAAGAGCTAGCCAAAAGGCATGACGACTGGCTTGGGGCACATGGAAAAGGCGACAGGAAGATTAGACCAATGACACAAGCCAATAAAGTGCCCATGTCACCTGAAGCCTAGTCATCCAATGTTACCTGCTCCGTGTTGGGCAACCTTGATAAAAGTCTGGGCAGGTCCTCACCTAAGGGCACAAGAGACTTTCTTCAAAAAACACAGAAAAGGGGCCAAACTTTCATCTCATGGACTGACAACCGCTCAACTTCAAGGACAGACACAGTCACTCGAGAAGCAAAAAATCCTCCCAATCCCAAGTAACTGCGAAAAAACATCTTAAAAGCATCACAGAACAATGGAGCACAGCTTCAGAAGAAAATATCAGATGGGTTGAGTAGAAACACTCCAAGCAAATCAACCGAGGAGGAAATACATTGTGTAGAAATGAAAAAATTTCCCAAGTGTATGGAAACATGAACTACACATATCAGGAGTACAACTGGGACAAGATGGCTGAAGACATGAAAAGAGACTTGGAGTCAGAATCCACACAAGATTCTCTTCCACAGGAAAAGAGCTCAAGAAAATCGGACGGCAGCTCTGTCGAAAGCCTGGCGAGCTAAGAAAAGACAGTGACCACGTGAGACGGCTGACGTTGAGTAAAAGCTGCAGCTTTGCTCCTGTTGCCTTTTGTTCCACGTGCAGCCCACAGAAGCCCAAGTGGGTCAGGGGATCCCTGGGTCATCAGGTTCCCCAGAAGGAGGGTCATGCTGGGAGGGTTCCAAAATCCAGGGTCACAGGCGGGTCTGATTTAGCTTTCATAGCAGCCAACCCCTGAACGGATACAATCAGAGCAAAACATTTGCTTGTTTTCTCTCTTAAAGTGCTTTCAACTTATGTTTTTTAGTCTAACTGCTGTTAATTAACTGGTGCTACAGCTGCTTTAATTGAAGCTTGATAGTGTTAAAATGCCTACGAAAATACTTCTAAAATACAAGTGTATATATTCATTGAATATAATCCTTATGAATACATATTTCTATGTCATTGAACCCTCTAGAATTAGACCATCTAAGTATTGCATTTTGATTTAAATAAATAAGTGATTCAATATTTATCCTGTGGGAGAAAAGAAGCCACATACTAAACATGACAAGCTGAGGGGAGGCCTGCATGACAGCCTTACAAACTCAGAGACCTAAATTAACCACAAAGGATGGTCTGAAATTAAAACTTACTAAAAGCAGTTCCAGGTGGGTAGTCAGGTCCTGGGCCAGTATTTTTCCCTAACAAAGGTCAGTCTTTGCCTTAACTGAGCCTGTCTGTTGTCTTTTTGCATCTACAACATACCTTTGAAATGTAAAATTTTCTTTCCAGGACACCACAGATCCCCACTGTTATTGTTTTTATGTTAATTGTTAACTGTTAGCTATCTTATACCCACCAGTGTAAGAGCATGTGTCTATCAGTTTACCTTTTATCCAATCCCTGAGGTCCCCCCCCCCCCCCCCCACCAATCTATCACCAGTGGATTTTACCTAACCCCCTTACGTCTTCTCTGATTCTAATGTAGAAAATATGGCACTAAATTGTCATTACCCTGGAGCACTTTCTCAACTCATTGAGAGTTTGCTACCTGGCAACTGTCATTAGTTTGGCTCAGATAAACTCATAGAAATTCTTACAGGTTTGGACGTTTCTTGACACGGACAGAAGCTTTGGAATAATAGACTGCTTCTGTGTGCTACGCGCTATAAACAAAAAACAAAACAAAATGAGCCGCCCCAAACCTCAACACCACCACCACCACCACCACCACCACAGTCAAGCTTCACAATATTTTCATTAGTTTAACCCTACATTCACATGTCACTTCAGGGGAGTTGACATTTTGCACAGCAATTCTGAGGCTATCCAGTACAAGGCCCAATTTCACAGTGTAAGGGCACAGTCCCACATAAGACTGATCTCACTTCAGTCACCAGCCCCAAATTTGGGGGTCTGCAGGCCACCCACACTTCTGACCAACTGGCTACACATTCGGGAATTTCCAGGACTCCAACCAGTTTGATAATGTTAGAATGGCAGAACTCAGAACTCGGGAAGGTGCTATGCTCACAACTATGATTTTAATAAAGGGTACAAATCAAGACTAGCCAAATGAAGAGATGCATAGGACAAGGCCTGGCAGAGACCCTGTACAAAGCTCCCATGTCCTCAGGGCACACGGATGTAAGGTTACCAACCAGGAAAGCTCACTCAGGCCTAAGGGCCTAGGGCTTTTACTTGGGTTTCGTTCCATAGGCATGACTGACGGAGAATCATTTGGTCAGTGGCTCAAAACTCAACCCTCTAATCACGTGGTTGGTCTTTCAGGCACTAACAACCCTGTCCTGAAACCACCTGGGGGCCCAGCCTGAGGCACTCATTAGCATAAATCCAGGTGTGGTTCAAGGGACCACCCTGATAACAAAGCCCAGCCTATCATTCCAGAAATCCAAAGATCTCTAAGGACAAGAGGCCAACCAAATTCTTTCTTATCCATTTGTTTCTTGTTTTATCATTCTTGGGTTAACTTTTGTTATTTTGTTTAAGATATTCTTTGCTGTTCAAACATTTCTAAATTTTATGCAATCAAAATAGGAGTTTTTTCTTTATGACAAGCCAAACCAGAACGACAAAAATAAAAACCTAGACGTGGCATTTCCTACCCCTAGGGCCCTACAGTTTAATCTAAAGATCACTATGTGAAATCAAGGTTGATGGCTTCAGTCACGACATTTCATTTTAAAGACCACATACAGCAAAGATCACCGGGACCAGTTTCCCTTGCTTTGTGGTGAATCCATCAAAGTCCTTCACCCACAGGAAGAGTTAAGCCCATCATGCCCCTGATACTGAGGCAGGACAGTTAGATATTAGAATTTTTGACAAGTGGGAAAAGGGAAACTGACACAGGTGGTTAGACAAACAGGGCCAAACAAGTCAAACAATTTCCAGCCAGTTAGGTAAACCGCAAGAGCTTATCTTCCCTAACCAAGGGCATTTGAGAGCGAATGGTTTACACCTCTCCTCCCTCACCAGAGAGTAGATAGCTTAAATCGCCCTGGTCAGGGAGATAGATAACAGAAACCCAATTAATGCCATTAATGCCAGCCAAACCCAAGGATGAGTGAAATCAGGAGAATAACACCCCAATTAGAGTCAAACAAATCCAAGACAGAGGTAAAGCAGACCAGCAAACGGTTCCTCTATGCATTTATTTGGTCCATTAACATATTAAGAAACACACTTGGAGCCCTCACTGGTGTGCCTCAGTGGACTGAGTGCCAGCCTGTGAACCAAAGGGTCACGGTTCAATTCTCAGTCAGGGTACATGCCTGGGTCGAGGGCCAGGTCCCCAGTGGGGGGCGTGTGAGAGGCAACCACACACCTCCCTCTTCCTCCCTCCCTTCCCCTCTCTAAAAATAAATCAAACCTTAAAACAAACACACACACACACACACACACACACACCACCACCACACCCCCCCCCCCTGGAAAGCTGATGAATGCTCTGCTGAAACCCTCCCCAGAGACCTCCCCTAAGATTCCCACCTGCAAAGGAGAGATAAAAAGTCTAAAGACAAAAGACCCGGTGAGAGGCTCCTTTTGGAGCACACCCGTGCTTTTCCTTTCTCTGGTGTGAACTTTCACCTAACCTCTAAGGGTCCCTCCCCACTGGACTAGCAACCAGGGAAACAGTGGGCAGTGGCAGCTCATCCAGGCTTACCCCCTGAACCAGTCTCCAAGGCCCCCTTTTCCCTTGCCTCTGACTTTTCAGTGAGATAACCACAGCCCTGCCTTGGCTAGCTTCTTTCCTATAACCTTTCTAGAGAGCCAAAGCAGCCCTGCCAAGACTCTCTCCTGTTGCTCCTCCTATCCTAGACCTTCCTTTGTTTCACTATCCCCAGCTTTAATAAACGTCCTCTCCAAATCACCTGGCCTAGTACTGTAAAAGCTTTCCTGCACAGACGAAGAACCACACACGACATGCCTGCCAGAGGCAGACCCGCTCCAGGCCAGTCCCTTTCCACTGACAATAATTCCTGGAGCACCAACAGAAGACCTTTAAGCAAGGCTGGCATTTGGTGTGAATTAATTTCTTCCTCAGGAGATGAGCTATTTAGAATACCAGACTGTTCTGGAAAATGGACAAATGTGGGGGAGGATGGCCACATTCCAAGGAAAAACCAGAACATTTCCAACAATAATTAGAAAATAAAGGTGTGGTGAAAAATCTGTAAAAAAGGCTTTAGAATGAGGTCATCCAAATACATTTGTACACAAAACTGGAAACACACAAACACTGCCTCATTAAAACTGTGCATACTTGAGATTCTTGACTACTTCTGACTCACAGCTTGCTGTTCATTCAAAATAGCAAAGAGAGTTGAACCGAACGTCTCATATAGCACAGTAAACGTGTGAAGATCCATACACTGCTGTGTGAATTATTTAAATCCACCCCACAATATATGTTATATTTTTAGGCATGGAGAGCCTATCTTTATTGATCCCCACTCTAATTTAAAAAAAATAATTTCTTGAAATTTACACTTATAATGCTTTGTTGCTCCAATTACTGTTTCTTGAGGGCCCCCTACATGCCAGATACTGTTCTAAACAATGGAATTACATGTGAACAAGGCAGATGATGTTTATGTTATTTTGATATGAATTCAAAATTTGACATGAATTCAAAACAAACCAAAAAAAACACAAAAAAACCCACAAGGAATTCAGGTTAACCCGTTTTACACAGAAGCTTTATAAGTGAGTCACATCCAGGCCAGGTAAGTGGCAGGCAAGGAAGCAAAGCCTCGGGATGCCTGGTCCAGAGACCTTTCCACCAAGAGCAGGAGCAGGAAAAACAACTGAGTATTTTTAAATATAAAAGACTTCAAACCCTGTAAAAAATATTCATCAGTACAAAGGTTACTCCCCTAAACATCAATCTTAAAAAAGATTTAGACTGTTTTTAACTTGCATAGAAATAATCTCATTTGAGGGTCAGGGCTAGATCATTTTCAAAGCCTGCAGGAGGGAAGGCTTTCCTGAAAGCCCTGAGCCCAGATTTCTGCAGCTTCCGGGGAGTGGGGTACAGATGCAAAACAGGGCATCCACCAGAGGACCAGCCACATACCTGGCACCTGGCGGGACTCCTTCAAGTCCAGGATATCCCTGATGTAGAGTTTTGCAAAGGCTAGAAACACAGGATCCAAACCCCACCAGAGGGAAGGAGTCTCCTCTTCACACCCGCTGGATTCAGACTGCATCGGTAGACTAGGCTGTAGCTTCCAGCCAGCCCTGAAAGTCTCTCATCACTGAGCCAAGAATCTAGATAGGAGATACAAAGTTAGGATGCAAGGCGGTTAAAGTGGGCGAAATTGGCATGGCCCCAAAGGAGGTCCCAAGCGGTCACTCAGAGCACTGCCAGGGATCCAGGATCTGTCAAGTTGCCCATGGCCTTGGGTTAACAGGCGTTCCCCGTGGGAGGGCCCATGAGCTCCTTATGGCTCTCCCCTCTGGAATCTCCTCTGCGCCACATAAGTGTCTCCTTCCCCACGAGTTAAAGACCAACTTTTCACTTTGGGGAGACAGGTCCACAGAGGTGTACCCTGAAACTGCTTTAATGGGCGGGGACCAGAAAGGAATTGGCGCCCTTGTGGCCATACACGAGATGGGCACAGTGAGTGTTATCCGTCCACCGGCCTGCTCCTGCACGTTCCGGCTTTCCGGAAGAAACTGAAAAGCGGAAAGCGGAAACGAAACACAGACTCGCTGGTAGCACGCCCTCCCCCTCGATGGCGCCCGCGTCCCGGACCTTCAGGTCCCTGGAGCACGCAGGCGCAGCCTTTCCGGTACAGGGAGGCAAGTCGCCTGTGAAGTTCCGGCAGGGGCTGACACTGCCCCCAGCGCGGGATCAGGGAGCATTTCTCCGCCTAGGCCTTTCCTTCCGGATGTCCGCGGCCACGCCCATCCCGCCCGCGGCCACGCCCCACTCTGTGCCCTTAGCGGCTCCGCCCCGCCCTCTTTTCTAGGTGGCTACAGTTTGCTCCGGGCTTGTTTGACTCAGGCAGCGCTCAGGTCCCTCCACCGGCCCGGATCCCGCGGGCCGCTTTAGGAACGCAGAGCCCAAATCTCCAAGACCTTGGGAAGTGGCCTTGAAATTTCTGCTGCCTAAACCCCGCGCTCCAAGTCACCCTTTCAGTACCCTTCCCACCCCCGGCTGGTGATGAGACCCTAACCCAAGATTTCCGAGTTGGGAGTGGGGTTCAGACAGCTTTTTTTGGGAGGAGCGTGCAGGAGTGTTCCTGGTATATTAAGTGAAGAAGTAAATAAAGCAATACTAAGAGCAGGATAACACTGTGGCATATTTTAAATGTTTATTTACACTGGATAAATGGTCTAACACACGTTGGGACGCTACAGTCTCACTTGGAGATAACGTCAGTATCTAAATTTGAGCCCTTGTGTGAATGTGAGTTTCTCCTCTTACTGCCTACATTATGGAATGTTATACATTTAAGAATTTTGAAAAGCTGGCATTTTGGTGAATTGTGGCCACCTTGATGGTGCTTGTTCCCAGTAGTCCTAATATAAAATGAGTAATGATAGCCATGTTCCACTCCAATAAATAAATAAATAAATAAATAAATAAATAAGCAAGGCTACATCACGACATTACTTGAGACGGCAGGAGTTCTTCCTAGTTTACAGGGACTCTAAAACGACAGGTCATTTTGACAGGACACCCCCAGGGGTGGTAGGTGGTGGCCAAAGAGTTAATTGCTAAACCATTTAGCAGAGAAGGAACTTCAAGCAGCTGGAATGGAAAATGTGTGTCATTAGAACGATGGCATTTAATTACATCCCTGGCCACTGAGGAAGCTAAAAAACGGAGTCCTTGGTGAATTACAGCATTGCCCAGATTCTACTGCAATGAACAGCTGGGTCTGTGGAGTTGAAGATTTAATGAAGAGCAGACACCCACCCTCATAGGGGAGGCTCCTTTGGAGCAACAACACCCAGGAGGACACCCGGTAGAACAGTGCTTCCAGCCGACCTGTCAAATAGGCAGAGACAGGTTGGGTGACATTTTCCTGACTGCACACATCTTCTCCAGGGTGGAACCTAGGAAGAAAATAACAACTGGGTGTATTCAGAGCCTAAGAAGATTTCGGGAATGACTCTCATGGCTTTTAGGGGCAGAGTGCTAGAAACAAGGGCCCTTGAGGACTCTATGCTTACTGCCAGCCTTGGGGAGGGCCGCACACTATGAGGAAGGAAGGAGGTGGTGGTGAGCAGAGCAGACTACCCTGAAGTCATTTTTTACAAGGAAGACAGGGCTTCTTGGAGTCTAGGGATGCTTCTTTTGATTGGAGCTTAAAACATGGAGTCAGTTATAGCTGAAACCTAAGGTCAGATGTGAAGCAGAATTTTCAGACTGCAGAAGCATCTAGAAAAGTTTGGAAGGAACTTCTTCCTTGACATCTCTGTCAGGATAGATTCCAGGTTCCCCAAAACACTGCCTACAGGTGGGCAGAGTGAGTCCTGAAACCATAAACACTGGAGGGCTCTTCAGCTTGGGATTTCAAAAACCTGCAAAGCAGATATTTCAAATCCCAATAGTCTTTCACAGAACTAGAATAAATATTTCAAAAATTTATGTGAAACCACAAAAGGTCTCAAATAGCAACAGTGATCCTGAGAAAGAAGAACAAAGTTGGAGGAATCACACTACCTGGAATCAAATTATATACAAGGCCATAGTAATCAAAACAGCATGGTACTGACATAAAAACAGACACACAGAACAATGGAACAGAATAGAGAGCCCAGAAATAAACCCACAACTTTATAGTCAATTAATATTTGACAGAGAAAGCAAGCACATACAATGGAATTGGGAAAATTGGACAAGGATGTGCAGAAAAATTAAACTAGACCACCTTCTTATGCCACAAACAAGAATAAATTCAAAATAGATTAAAGATTTAAATGTTGGACCTGAAACCATAAAAATCCTAGAAGAAAACATAGGCAGTAAAATCTCAGACATTGTTGTAGCAGTATTTTATCTGATCTATCTCCTCAGGCAAGCGAAACAAGAAAAAATAAACAAATGGGACTACATTGAACCAGAAAGTTTTTGCACAGCAAAGGAAACCACCAACAAAATAAAAAGACAACCCAAAGAATGAGAGAACATATTTGCTGATACATCTGATAATGTGTTAATAGCCAAAATTTATAAAGAACTTATAAAACTCAAAACCCAAAAAAACACAAACCAATTTAAAAATGGGCAAAGGACCTGAATAGACACTTCTCCAAAGAGGACATATGAAAAGATGCTTAACGTCACTAATCATCAGAGAAACGCAAATTAAAACCACAATGAGATATCACCTAACACCAGTCAGAATGGCTATCATCAATAAATCAGCAAACAAGTCCTGGTGAGGATGTGGAGAAAAGAGAACCCTTCTGCACTGTTGGTGGGAATGTAGACTGGTGCAGCCACTGTGGAAGGCAGTTTGGGGATCCCTCAATAAATTAAAAATGGAACTGCCTTATGACTCAGCGATTCCACTTCTGGGAATTTACCCAAAGGAATCCAAAACACTAATTTGAAAAACATAAGCACCCCTAGGTTCATTGCAGCGTTATTTACAAGCACCAAGATAGTAAATAACGGAGTGTGGGATTTATTTTATATAGATCTATTTTAAATGAATCAAGTAAAGCAATATTCAGGCTAAGACCTGAAGGATAAGAAGGAGCCAGACACACACAAAAAATGCTAAGGAAAGAGCATTCCAGACAGCAGTCAGATAAGGGTGAATGTCTGGGAGGCAGGGAATACTTCCCAGTTCTAGGAACAGAAGAGAGCAGAGGGGCAAGAAGTTTTGTAAGCAATTGGAGAGATAAGCCGAAGGCAGGCCGCAGAGAACCTCTTGGGCCACAACAGGTTGGGATTTTATTCTCAGTCTCCCTATACGTAAAGAGGGTGATAACTTTGGGATGGAGTGGCAGTAGGGCAAAGGTAGCAGGATGAGCAAAGAGTGTTTGTGGGCAAGTCAACATGGCAGCTGGCTGGAGGACACTGCTGTGGAAACAGCTGGAGACCAGGGTTTTGGCTAGATTTGGAAGGACTTGAAGTAGTTTCTACTTCTATTCCCTGTGAGCAATCGAGTGTCCTTGATTATTGATCAGAGGAATGATTTACTGAATTAAAAAAAAAATTGCAGGCATACCAGCAGATCTAACATGCTGTAGTAGGAAATACAAACATTTGTAAGAGGACTTCTCTACCCAATTTACAGAATCTATTCTAAACATGGTCTTAGGGATATTTACCAAAGGGTGTCCAATCCGCGGCCCACAGGCCACATGAGGCCGAGGAAGCCTATAAATGCGGCACAACACAAAACTATAAATTTACTGAAAACCTTTATTTTGTTCATCAGTTTTCCTTGGTGTTTGTGTAGTTAATGTGTGGCCCAAGACAACCCTTCTTCTTCCAGTGTGGCCCAGAGACACCCAAAGGTTGGGCACCCCTGTTGCCGGGCCTATTGCAGTAGGCATTGCCTGTATCCCCTCTCCTCTGGCCTCCTCAGCAGTCTTGCTCCATTGCCTGTGATGTCACCCTCTCCCTCTCTCCGGCTTCCCCTTGGCACACAAGCATGCTGCCCCCTCCATTTAAGTGTCATCTAACTTTAAGAAAACAGCCTCTCTAAACACCTCAGCCCTAACTACTGCCCTCTGACGCTCTTGCTCTCTGGTCAAAGCTCTTGGAAGAGCCATCTGCCTTCCCTATCCACACTTCCTTTGTCTCTAATTCAATCTCCCATAATTTGGCTCACCTTAACTTTCAACTAACTCCACCCCAATCCACCACTCCACTGAAACTTCTTTCCTAAGGTTAACAATGACAGTCAAATTCTCGTATACCATGGGCACTTTCCTTATCCTTCTTCCTCTTTATTTCCGACGATCTAACATTTGACACTGATCTGATCATATTCTCTCTCTACTCCCCTTCGGCTTCCTGATCTCCTTTTTACCTTCCCTTCTACTTCTTTGTTTCTTCTTTGTCCGTGTCCTCTTCTTCTATTTATCTCTTCTTACAGGTGGACGTTCCCCAAGGTTCAGTCTCATACCCACTTCCTTCTCACCTATGTACTCTCTCTGAGTAGCCTCATTCAAACCTGTGGCTTCAACTGAGCCAATATTCCAGGGACTTTCACCTGTTCACACTTAACCCAGAACTCTGTCTCAAGCTCCACATCTGAATTCCCAACTGGACGGTCCTGGGTACCTCCAACTAAATCTCCCCCCACCCATAGTTCTGCTTCTCTCTTTCCTGTCAAATGAATGCCACCACCACCCACCAGTTGTCTAAGTCAGAAAACTGGGCAGTTTCGTGGATACCTCCCTCTCTTTTACCCTTAGATGCAATTAATCACAAAGACCTGTTAATTCTGCTTCTTAAATATGTTGTCTTAATTTAGAAAGGCTCCAGTTGGCATGGTCTTTAATCGTCCACTGCCTGGATCACTCCCACCACCTTCCAACAAGTCCTCTGCCTCTAGCCTGACCTCTCTTCAATACCTGATCTGTTAGACAATGTTACTCCCTTTTCTAAAATCTTTCAATGAATTTATGTAATGAGCAAAATAAAGTTCAAGTTTCTTAACATTTACTACCAGGTTTTTGTGGCCTGGTCACGACCCATGTCTTGCGTTCTTTTATGTTAAACATTTTCAGGGTAACGTTTAAAGTACTCTGTTAATTTTGGGGGAAAAGGTTATTTTCTCAAGTTTATAATCTAAGGATGACAATAGTCATCTTAATTTATCACAATTCTACTTCAGGTTAATATTAATGTAACTCTACAAAAATATAAAAACTTTGCTTCAATATACCCCTATTCCCTTCACCTTTCTTTGTGCTATTATTTTCATATATATTACATCTATGTATGCTGTAAATCCAACAAGATAATATTATAATTATTTATTTATGAAGTCCTATGTCTTTTAAAGAAGATAAGAAGTGAAAAAAAAGACAACCGTAATCTTTCATATTAGACCATATAATTATCATCTCTGGTGCTAGTTATTTCTCTCTGTAGGGGCAAATGCTCCAAATTGAACGAGTCCCTTGGACTAAGGCAGAGGTACTGTTGGTACTCACCCCCTGCCCTGCCCTGACAAAACTTCTCTATTGACCAAGCTGGGACTGAGGGTGGGTGTGCGAAATGAGACCAGCCTCAGGCCAGAATGCCACAGACTCCCACTGTTCTTACCTGCGGTTTAGCTGGTTTTCAAGCATAGGTGCTTTTTAGATTATGTGCCTTTGATCTATTCTCAGAGTGCTAAAGTGGTTGTTTTGGTCAAGTTTGCCCAGTTTTGCTGTTGCATTTTGGGGAGACTCTTTGCGGATCTTCTCAATCAGCTATGGCTGGAAGTCCCTGATTGTAGGGTTTGTAGTTAACAGTAGGTCCATTGAGTCAGGCATAATGTGGTAGCTGAGGAAATAAGGGCAGAAGGACTGAATTGTAGAACAAGGTCAGAAATTACCTAGCTGGGGAAAGCAGTTACTTGCAGCTCATCCTGCCTCATGGAGTTTTAAGACAATTTGTAAGTCAGCAGAAGGCATGGTGTGAACCAGGGTGTGATTCTCTGGAGCACTTCTTGGAATGAGAAGAATCAGAAATGACGTAGAGAGATGGCTGAGGGTGAGATACCCTCTAGGTCCTTACATTTAAATGAACTAACCCTTCCTGCCCAAATCCGACTTGGTCTAAGAGCAAACAGAGATGAGGCTGATGACCTTTGCAAAGATGAAGAGATTAGGAGGTAATGGGATGGGATTCAACTTGGAGAACAGAGAATGACTTCCTCGTTAGGAACACTTGTGTCCTAAGAGCTGGATTGAGTACAGGAGAAAGAATTTCATTCTGTATTTTAAAAGTCTGTATCCTGCCCTGGCTGGTGTGGCTCAGTGGATTGAGTGGTGTGGCAGCCTGCAAACCGAGGGGTTGGTGGTTCAATTCCCTGTCACAGCACATGCCTGGGTTGTGCGCCAGGTCCCTGTTTTGGGGGTGTGTGGGAGGCAACCAATGGATGTTTCTGTTGCTCTCTTTCTCCCTCTCCTTCCCTCTCTAAAAATAAATAAAATCTTAAACAAAAATAAAAGTCTGTATCCTGAAAAAAGCAGAATGGTGGTGGCCAGGGATGAGGAGGAGAAGAAAATGGGCAGTTATTTCTTAATGAGAACAGAGTTTCAGTTCTGCAAGATGGGAAGAGTTAATGGAGCTGTAGGATGATGATGGTTGTCCAACAGTGTGAATGCACTTGATACCACTGAACTATACACTTAAAAATGATTAAGATGGGGGAATGTATCATGTGCACTTTACCACAATAAAAAAATGAAAAGGAAGAAGTTGTATCTCAGGGCAATGCTGAGGATGGAGTGTGGTTTGTGCTATGTAAACTTATGTGACAGTCACCTGTGCCCATTATACCTGGTCATTTAAGACACAAATCCAAGTAGAGGTTCCTGTGAGCACTGGGGAGGTTATGAGACAGGTGGACTATTTTGAAATGGACTCATGCCCATAATGAACTGAGCAGAAACAATTATACCCTGGGTCTTCCCCTCAAGTCTGAGATGCCCATTCACTTTTCTGAGAAAACCCCAGAGCGTTGCTATGACAGATGTCCTTACATGTGCAGAGCTGGTAACACAACTGCTTCCCTAGAGACTGCCAGCTACCAGTGAGCACACCACCTGGAAAATAAACTGGGTGTGTCTTACTCTTACTTTTCTGTTTTTATGATAAAGATGCTGCGAACGTTGTAGGGCACTTGGAGCTGACTAAGGATTCAGTTTTGGAGAAATAGGATTGATAGTCATAAAACTAGGCCAGGATAAAAGGATTAATAAAAACACCAAAAAAGAAATGGGAACTTTTCTTTTTATACAGGACCTTTATAAAAGCTTATAATTTTGACCAAATAAGTTGTATACAGAAATACATACAATTTTGAAACTAATTAAAAATTGTGGTGTGTTTTCTAACTTTTCAGTGTTGAGTACATATTACTTATTTAATAATAAAAATCACTTTAAGATAAGCATCCCTTGAATCTCACAACTGTAATGTTGAGTGAAAGAAGCCAGATATCTAGGAGAGTAAATATCGTTTGATTCTATTTCCATAAAATACAAAACTATTCTATGGTGTTGGAAGTTGCTGACAGTGATTGCCCTTTAGTTGGAGGTGGTGACTGAGAATAGGGAGCATGAAAGGGGCTTCTGAGGATATTTAATGTTTCTTGATTTGTAATTATATTATATTTCAATACAATATTTTTTCATGTTTTCATCCTTAGTATTTGAATTAGTTGCATCTAAAGTTGAGAGAAATTAGAAAGTAAACACTTATTAAATGCACAAAACCCCACATTTTGTGTTAATGTCACTTGCATAGAAAGATAGACCTTTCAAAATGTTAATGTAATTTAAGAGATGAGATACAGCATCCTCCTGAATTTTTCTTAATTATTTGACATGTACCAATAAGCTCAAGTAGCCGTGGTGTTTCATAAGCATTAGCATAAAGCTGGCCAACAGAATAGAATTTTGCTTCTCTCATCAATTTATAATCCTCCTCAGGGCTACTTTCAATCAAGAAAAATTGAACTCCCCAATGATGTCAAGGACAGCATACTGCAGAAGTTAATTAATGAGTCACCGGAGAAGACTGAACAGTCAGTGTGCTGACACGTTCAAGAGCTAATCGGTCCTGATGATGTAATTTGCGTTGTGCTTGGTGCGAATCAGCTGGGGCGGACAGCTGCTGTGGGCCCTGATGAGTGAAGTGTGAGGCCTGGGCGGCGAGTGCTTTCACGTGGAGGGAGACGTTTGCAGAACCAAGTGCCTGCAACCTGGCCGCGCTGCTTACTCTACCTGGAAAGCCAGCTCAGCTACCGCAGACTCTCCAGGCCCAATGCAACCTCAGCTCCACGCCCACCTCTCCTTCAGTCGGCAGGGATGCTCCCTTCCTGAGCTCTCTAGGGGCACAGTCCGTGTGGCACACTTTAGCACTTACTTCTTGAACATTTCTCACATTTCCCAACTCGATGGCAAGTTACTTCGGAACAAAATGATTTATGTATCTCCCACATTATGGAACGTAATTGGTAGGTACAAAATTTTTTTAAAAATAATAACTGGGGCAAAATGTCGATAATTGTCCAAGCAGAGGGACGGTTACATGTGGATTGATTCTACTACTCTTTCTACTTCTGTGGGTTTAAAAATTCCCTTGAAAGCAGGATTGGCAGATTTAGCAAATAAAAATGCAGGATGCCCAGTTAAATTTGAAATTTCAGATAAACAATGAATAATCTCTTGCCATTAATAATGTATATTTTGTTATAAATACACCTATTTCATGCATTTTAATTTAATCATATGATTTATAATATTACTAATATATACTATTTTATTATAACATTATCTTGATGTTATATATTTACATTATTTTATTATATGTTTCCATGGTACATATTTATACTAAAAAGTATTGTTTCTATGAAGTGCAAATTTAACTGAGTGTCCTGTATTTTATCTGGCAGCCAGACTTGCTAGAAACTTAAAAACGTGATTAGCTAAGAGAAATGAGTGGTAGAGAAATGAGTGGTAAAAATAGTGCAATGTCTCTTGGATTGTGATCTGCTGTCACTTGCATCAGAATCCTGCGCAGGAAGCTTGTTAATAAGGCAGCTGCCTGTGGTCTCCTGCCCTCAACCACCAGGTGCTAAGTCAGTATTTCTGCTGGTGGGGCTCTGCATTAGCGATAAGATCTGCAGGTAATTCTGGTGCTGTTGCTAGCCGACCTGATACCTATGCTGTTGCTAGTTTTTCTGACATGATCTTTTACAACATTTCCTTAGAGTGGCCTTACTTGAGCAATTTCTACTGTCTTTATGTCAGGGACCTGCTTTAAGAGATGTTAATATTCATGTTGCACGACTCACCCACTAAAGATTACAAGTCATACACTGTTGCAAATATTCCAGTAGCCTTTTGTAGTTATGCTACGCCTTGAATATTCATCCAATGGTCCAGCCTCTTAACTACTGATGTGTATTCTACTAATACATATTCATTGTTATTGAGAAAATGATAGTTAATAAATTCGTAGCTCCTTTTAGTACTTTAAGGTCAGGGCTTCTAGGGCAACCAAATCTCCTGCTTTGCTTGGGATCGTTCCAGTTTTAGCACTGATATCCCCATGCCCTGGGCTACCCTCTCTCCTGGTTGCCCCTGGTCATCCTATCTGTAGCAAATGTCACAGTATGCCACCCAGAGCCCCACTTCAGGACCAAGGCTCTGTTTTCACCAGGGTCACTGTCGAGACCCTGCTCAGGAAATTGCCTCACTGAAAATTATTCCCTGTCCCCAGGGGCAGTAACCTATAGAAGCAGCCCCAAACTTCCATTCAGGACGTCTCTGTCCATTTCAGCTTCAGAGCTCCCTGTAGGGTCGGCTGAGGCCTCTGTTACACCTGCCCTATAATTCAGCTTCTCCCTTTACCAAGGGTGACCAAGCTTTTGGTATCTCTGGGCCACACGGGAAGAAGAGTTGTCTTGGGCCACACATTAAATACATAAACACTAATGAAAACTGAATAGCAAAAAAAGAGATTTTAAGTAAATTTACGATTTTGTATTGGGCTGCATTTATGGCCCTCCTGGTCCCATGCAGCCTGCGGACCATGGGTTGGCCACCACTGCTCCCCATCCTGTTTCCTTCACCTCCCAGGAGCAGCTCCTGAAAGCTCTCCCTAATGTAACCCTGTGGGGAAATCCAGAGTCTGAGAGCCTGGATCAACCTAACCTCTAATGACTGAAACAAGAATGGGGTGGTCTTAGGAAGCAGGGTCTCAAATAAGATGTTGGAGTTGGGTCACCTGCTGACTGGCTGGTAGCAGTGGAAACCCTCACTAGTGGTAGGCAGAGTGCCCGAGGAGGTAGCAGTACAATTGTAAAACCTTCAACAGTGACCAACTGAGATGGGATGCCAGGGCAAGGGAATGAGCTGGAGGGTGCAGCATCCTGCATATCCAGGGGTTCAGGGACGGTAATAATTTAAGGACAGTGGACTGGGATGGCTCTTCTCGGAGACAGATAAGAGAGGCAGAGAGTGATTAATCACCAGTGGATGAGACCAGACCTCCTGGCGTTGTGGCACAGAAAAATTACAGGGTAGCAGAGCTCTGTGAAGGCAGGATTCTCAGTCATAGCCAGTCGCTCTGTCCAAGTCCTAGCCTTAATTGGGAAGGATTGAGATCTTGTGATATGGGATGAAAACACATGGGTTGATGATGTTCTTTTAAATCTTGATCCCCAGATTTTCTCTGAATCCTCTGGAATGTAGAAGGGGCTCACTCTCTAGGTTACAAGTTTGCACTCCCCACTGTTGAAGTTGATACAGAGATTTTTGCCTTCCAAGAAAAAACGTCCTTCCTTCAAAGAATCTTAACTCATTCCAACCACTCCCATTTCCTACTGCGAACGAATACCTAGAGTTAAGTTATAGCATAAGTAAGTGATGGTCCTGCTAAGGAGAAAAGAGACTATCCCTTGAAGGAACTGTATTAGCAGAAGCTGGAAAAGCACAGGTCCTCAGTATTCATAGCCAAGGGGAGTGGGGGGAATAAAAAAATTGGATAGGGAAAAATTCACCGGTAAGGGAGCATTTTCCCATTATATAGGAGTTCGCTCTGGCAAGGACCCAAAGAGATGGTGCTATACATTGCTATGATTTTATTTATTTAATTATAGAGAGAGGGAGAAAGATAGGGAAAGCAACATAGACATGACTGGTTGCCTCTCGAACACACCCCAACTGGGGACTGAACTGGAAACCCAGGTATGTGCCCTGACCGGGAATCTAACCAGTGACCTTTTGCTTCGCAGGACGAAGCCCACCAACTGAGCCACACAAGTCAGGGCTAGGATGACTCTTGGAAGCTTGGAGAAAACATTGCATCAAATAGGTCTGCTATGTCAATGATACCATACTAGTCACACTATGTGAGCAAGAAGTTCCAGCTAGTACGGGGAAGACCTTGGTGAGACACTGTGCTTCAGGGGGTGGGAGTTAAACCTTACAAAGGTTCAAGGCTCCCACATCAGTGAATATGCAGCAGTGAATTTTTAAGGGTGTAGAGGCTGGGCTATACTGGGACATCCCTCCAAAATAAAGGTCAAATTGTTGCATTTCATGCCTTCCACTACTAAGAAGGAAGCACAGTGCCTGGTAGACTCAGGGTTCCACAAGCAGCCTTTTCTGCTTCATAAATACTTCGGCCTTTTTGCTGGCAACTGAGATGTCTAGCTTTGACTGGTTGGTGCTTTGAAGCAAGTCCCAGGTGCCTGTTGGCTGGATAACCTCTGTGTCCCAGAGTTTCTGAGTCACCTAGGGGGATTTTCCTGCCATGGGTGTTCTGTAACTCATCAACTATGTGTAAATCACCCACTCTCACTTTTGAAATCTAATACGCCATTTCCCCTCTACCCTTTTTTCTTTGTCCCTAATGTCTTATACACCCAATGTTGCCTCACTGTCTCTGGGAATTTTCAAGGATGTATCATGTCTGTGTAAATTCTCTATACATATGTATTAAACATTGCCTTTCTCCTGTTTAAAAAAACACACAGCACACCTGTGCATTTAAAGTCATTGGCATTGCCATGTAAACCCCCTCCATCGCTCCCCTAAAATCTGCAATGAAGAGATACCTCTCTCCCACTGTGTGTACAAGAGGAGGTGGAATTTGCTGCCCAAACTCCTGTGCTACACAACAGACTCTCATACAGAAACGTAAAGCCCCAGGCAACAGGACCTAAGCACTTACCTTGAAAATTCCAGACAACCATGGAAATGGAGCCAAATATGGGGTGAGCAGGAAGGCCCCAGCTCACAAGTGGGTGGCACATCTGATTAACCATTACACAAATTGGGCAAGTAGTTAAGAGTTGTTAAAAATGAACCTAGTGAGTTATAAAGGACAGTAAAATGTTAATACTTTTCAGAGTTGTTCTTGAATTAAATATAAAAGTGCTGCTGAAACTTTAGCTCTTGTTTCCTGACTGTCCCAGACAAGGGATAAAATTGGGAGCCCAGTTTAAAATCACGTTTCTCTCGTTTTTCCCCAACGGGCGTCACCATTCCCCACCGCAGGCTCTGTGCCAGCCCCTGAGGATTCTGTCTGCAGCTGAGGCAGCCAGCACCTGGGCCAAATGTGCCCAACTTCTCCTGCAGATGCCCCAAAGGCAGGGAAGCCAGGGTGGAGGCTGCCAGCCCCCAAGCTGGCCCTACAGCTGCTGCCCTTTGGGCCCTCAGAGCCCCATGGAGAGTCCCAACATACTGCCTTCATGGCCTTGACTTCCCCATCACATACTTTCTCTTGGACAGGAGCTGAGCTGGGGGACAACCCAGGTAACCCACACTCACTGGTACTCAGCAGTGGCATTTGCAGTGATCTGATATTCAGAGGGGATAATTTTTAAATACCCTTTCATATGATAAAATATTTTTCAATATTAATCATGTGACTTAGGGTGGTAAACACACAATACAGCTTACAGATGATGTGCTGTGGAACTGTGCACCTGAAACCTGTATAATTTTGTTAACTAGCATCACCCCAATAAATTCAATAAAAAGAAAAAAAAAACAAAATATTAATCATGCAACAAAATGAATAGGGATAATGACTAGAAGGGAATTATAACAATGATGAGTAATAACATTTCTTATGACTAATAATATTAACTTCTGCAAATTGGCCAATGACTTCATGAAAATTATCTTTGCTTCTTCATAGTCGAAGGACATTGGACTCATAGTTGATCAAAAAACACTATTTATTTTAATTTTGAAATGCTTTTTTCACATAAAGTAACAGATGTGAAAAGTTCACTGAAAAGGTAAAATCTTATGGCTGTTATATCTATAGGAAAAGATGTTCAATCTTGCTCTAAGCGAAATGCAAATTAGAATGTGCAATAGTATTTATACTTGTCAGGTTGTCAAAGATTAAAGAGTTTAATGACATAATATGTGGATGAAGACGTAAAGAAGTAGGAATTGCAATATAGTGCAGATAGAACTATAAACTGGAGCACCCCTTAAAATGATGGCAATAGCTATCAAAATTATAAATGCGCATGTCTTTTGGTTCTACATTCTATTTGTAGGATTTTTTTCCTGCAGACCTCACACATGAGTGAAAGGGGTATCTAAAGATTATTTACTGTAGCACTGTTTGTAATGGTCTGTAATTGGAAACAACATAAATATCCATCAATAAATGGCAGATTGAATAAACTAAAAAAACAGAATTTATTTATAAAAAATAGTGTATTTATTCGTACATGTTTAAACTTCAGTCACCTTCAAAGTACTCTCCATTTGATGCAATACACCTATTAAGACAATTTTTTCCACTGTTCAAAACAGGTTTTTAACTTGTTGATTCTGATGCCTTTTAGTGCTTCTGCCATTTTTTTGTTTCACCTCTTCCACATTGGCAAAATGTTTCCCTTTGAGGATTTTTTCATCTGGGGAAACAAAAAAAGTCGCTCAGGGCCTGATTGGGTGAATAGGGAGGTGGGGGCAAGGGGTCATGCTGTTTTTGGTAAAAAACTGCTGAACACTCAGTGCAGCATGGGCAGGTGCTCTAGTAAATTATCCATCATGAAATGGGCAAACATGTTGAAAGAATCTTCAAAAAAAATTCACTGAAGCTGAACTGAATGCAGCCTCTCACAACAACGCCAGCTGGTACACTGATACAGATGGGTTTCTAGAACACTCACCTAGCAGGGGAAACCTGTATTACAAGGGGCCGGCCCTCCAGAAGATAATTCTGGGTTTTTGGGTCCCCCCCCTCATCTATATAATGGGGATATTTTTTAAACTACATTGAAGAGAATATAAGGAGGTGGGTTACTGGAAGCAATTGTGTCCTTGGTCTTGGAGGATGGTCTAGAAAATATGCTAGGTCTTCTTAGTGTCCAACCTCCACAAGTGTGCTTTGAGAGTCGTCAGTCTGGCTGTTCCAAGGAGGCAAAGGACTTCAATACTAGTAAGCTGAACAATTCTCCTTTCCATTGGGAACCTGTTTTTCTCTATTCTCCTTTTGTGTAGCAGAGCAAAGAGCCTATTATCTGAAGACATGAGGTTGAACGGGACTATATAGGTTATTTTAGCAGCACCTTCCTAACAAGTCTGTACTGGTTGAGCATGAACTGGGAGGAGTTTTGCTTCAGGAAGTTCGTGAACTGACTCTCCACAAAAGTTTGGCTCTCATTGAAGATTACATTGACCTCATGAACTGCTCGTGCATATTTAAAATTTCCTGGGAAGCAAGACCATCATGAAGAAGTTTCCAGTTATTATGTTAACCAGGTTATAATGATGAGGAGCACTTTGAACATATTTTTCTTCATATTCCATCTGCCTCTTCTACCACTGGACTGTGCCCTCCGGAAGGGCAGGAATGGAATAGAAACTCGATAAATATTCCTAAATGAATAATATGAAATTAGTACTTGGATTTGACTCTTAAAGAAAGAGAGGCTCTTAGAGAGAGAGAGTTCCTGTCCAATTCACCACTTATCTCTGTAACACTGAAGAGATCATTTAAATTTTCTTTTTCTTCCCTTTTAAAACAATTTTGACACATGTAAGCAGACAAATGTAAAGAATAATAAAAATGAATATCTATCTCCCTCAAGTTGTATAAACTTTTGATATTTTGTCAAATGTGATGGAGAGAGTCACATGTGTCCATCAAATCCTATTTCATTTTCTTCTTCCCGGGCACACAAAAGAACTGCTCTCCTAGCCTGGTTTGCGGTTAGACTGGTTCCATGAGACAGTTGTGCCAATGGGCTGTAAGCGGGTGTGGTGTGTGTTACTTCCAAGGTCAGCAGAGAAGGACTGAATTCTCTGTGCTCTCTTCCCCTGGTGCAGAGACCGTGGGGCCATGTTTTAACATGGTGGTATCAGAAAATTCTGGAACCTCATCAGCCTATTGCTAGATGGATCAATGTTTGAGAATTTCCCTTGATTTATCCACATCTTCAACAACACGGAGTTTTGTCAGCTTTTAAAACATTTTTTTGCCAGTTTGATAACGTGAAATTATTGTTTTAATTTGTATTTTGCTTATGACCATGAGTGATACTGGATGTCTTTTCAAGTGCTTGATTATCATTTGGGTTCTCCTTCTGTCCGTGCCTGTCCATACCCTTCACCCGTGGTGGTGGTGGTGGCTCATTATCCTGGTGTTTACAGGAATACTTTCTATACAGGGTGGGCAAAAGTAGGGTTACAGCTGTTCATATGAAAAATAATGCAATCATCAATAAATAATAATACGAGAACAAAGTCTGTGTTTTTGCGTACTCACAACTGTAAACCTACGTTTGCCTGCTCCTGTATTTTGGAAACAACTCTTTTATCAGTTACATTCACTGCAAACACTTTCCCCAGATCTGTAGCCTATATTTTTACTTGGTTTAAAGTACCTTTGATGTATAGTTTAAGTTCATCAGTCTCGTTCCTCTGCTTTGGGTAAGAATTCTTTCCTATCTCCAAGTGATAAAGATATTTTCTTAGTTTTAATTTTGAAAATGTTAAAGTCTTGCTTTTCAGTTTGAAGTCTTTAATCTCCTGGAAATGGTGTGTGTGTGTGTGTGTGTGTGTGTGTGTGTGTTGTAAGAACACTGAGTCCCAGCAGCCAGCCAGCACCGACTGCCAGCACGAGAGCGAGATCATCTTGGACCCTCCAGGTACAGGCAGGCGGACATGTGACTACCTATGTGACCCCAGCTGAGCCTGAAAAAAGAAGCCTTGATTAGTAGCACAGAGGATTGTGAGACAGACTATAACGTGGACAGTTTAACTTACCTCGTGCTGGGGGGGGTTTGTTACACAGGAGCAGAGGTCTGAAGGGCTGCTCTTCAGAGATACCCAAACAGCTTCTACTTCACAGGAGCTGCAGAGAAAAGGGATTTCTCTCCAAACGTATTAATTCACTGTGCAGTTAGTAGGTATATTTCTTCAACTACATACCACTCTGGGGACAAGAGCGCTCATTTCCAGTTCAGGGTTTGAAACTTTTGAGAAACAGTGTCTCACTGCCACTCTCCTGTTTTATGACCCCATATTCTGGGGATACTCTGGCTGGGATATCAAAGGACCAAATATTTATTCACACCACATCTGCTTACCACATTTGTTACCAGATAATGTTATCATTTCTTATTCATCTCTTCTGCTGGGGTATTATACAGATTCATGAATCTATTTTTCTGATAGGTTTTGAGTTACCCAGAACAACTTTTCCTAAAGAAAAAAATTAGAAACAAATGGCCAATACAAATACTAAGGGTTGCATAGACTTACTTCATAGTTAAAGAAATGCAATTTCAAGCAATGAGTTTCCAGGGCTGCCATGTATAGCTGTTCAGTTTCAGCATTGTTCAAGGGTGACTGGCCAAGGGGAGGGTGGGACAGACATAGAGTTCTGAATGGCAAATTCCCAAAGGGGACACATTGGTCAAAAGGTACAAACTTCCAGTCATAAAGTGATCTGTTCTGGGGATCTAATGTACAGTATCGTGATTACAGTTAATAATATTGTATTATATACTTGAAAGTTGTTAAGAGAGTACATCTTAAATGTTCTCACCACACACACACAAAAATGGTCGTTTTGGGATGTGATGGAGTTGTTAGCTAACAGCTATGGTGATCATCATTTTGCAATATGTAAGTGTATCAAATCAACACATTGTATACCTCAAACTTATACAATGTTCTATGTTAATTATATCTAAAAAGCTGGGGGGAAAGGAGGTTTTGAGGAAGTGAGCTCTGAGACTGAGATAAGTGTCCTGAAAGTTTCTTACTTGGAGAGCACGGTTGGGCGGACACTTGTGGAAAGGAAGGGAAGCAATCAGGATTGGGCAGGGAGAATGGGGACTCAGAAAATGAGCAAAACAGACTCAGAAAAGGCCTCCACTAAGCCTGTCGGGGTCTCTGGAGTTGGGATGGCCCTTCACAGTTGTCCTGCATCAGGGCTAGAGGGCCAGGCCTTGAGGTACCTTGGCATCATCAACACGTCAATGCTTGAGGAAGAGGACGTGACCTGGGGAGATGGAACTCAGGCCAGGTCATTTCTGGAGAGGACTGTCTCCCATCACCCGAGGGAGTAAGTCCTTCAATCCCGAAGTGGGTACTGCTTGGTACCCTTAGCACTACTTCTGTAGCAAAGCCAGTTTTCTGTCATTCATTTGTCAGTGAAACCTCAGTTAGCCCTTTCAATGAAAATGGATACAGCTAAGAACAGTGCTGGATTTTGGCTCTTGCTCCTTACTCCGGCCTCTAATATTAAAATATTGACCAACAGTGTTTAATTGCGTGTCCTCCCAAGTGCTTAACCTCTTGTGTGAAGCAAATTGTAAAAGATAAAATGTCTCGTATATCAGAAACATCACTGTTCTTTCTTTTTTTCCTTTTGATATTTTTTCCTTTCAATATTATTTTTATTATTATTCTTGGTTTCAGATGTACAGCATAGTGGTTAGGCAATCAAATACTTTACAAAGTGTTCCTCCCTGATAATTCCAGTAGCCGCCACCTGGCAAACTGGCACCATACATAGTTATCACAGTAGTCACTGTTCTTTTTTTTTTTAATGAAAAAAAGAAAATCCTGCTTCCCTGCTTCCACCCTTTCACTGTTTAATACGCATTGAAGTAGTTTTAAATCCTCTGGTTCATTTTCCATCTGCTCTTGGGAATGAAGGGAATACAGATTTTTTCCTTCTGTGTAGCGCACAAGTAAGAAATGCTTTGTACAGAAAGCCTCATTCTTTAATTAAAATTACGTCTTATTGAAGTTGAAGAAGTACATCACCTTATAGTGCTTTTATATTAATAATTGAGCTAGCTTGTTTTGCCAGCTCAATAGGGTAATTTGAAAATAATTCAGTTGGCCTTGTTTACAGGAATGTACCACATTGTAAATGAGTTTATCTGCAGAATCTGGATGCTATCAAAGCATGATGGGACATAACCTCCCTTTCGAAAAGTAAATCATGCGGCTTGAGGGGAAGACAAAGGAAAGCCCTCTGGGAGAGAGCTAGTGCTTCTGAGTTTGTGGGTTTAGCAAGATTGGTCTGGGGTTGGATGGCAGTAATACTTGGCTTCAAAGCAGTCTTGATCCTTCAGTAATTCCCTAATCCCTGTTGTTATGTGAACCAGCAAACATTTGAAAGGCAAAGCTGGAGAGCAGAACTAGGGTGGTCTCCTAAGTGAGGTGAAAGGCTCCGCGGGTGCAGAGAACTTACAGGATTTCACTTGAAGCTCCCATTTGGAGGACTTTAGTGAATATCGATCAGAAGAAGCAAAATGTTCATGTCTCAGTATAATTATTGGTACTAACCACAGACCACCAAAGTGCTTCCACATTATAAGAGGAGTCACAAAAAGAGGGAGATCTTCCACATTTAAAAAACATGTCTGAGCCCTGGCTGGTGTGGCTCAGTGGACTGAGTGCCAGCCTGCGAACCAAAGGGTCGCCAGTTCGAATCCCAGTCTAGAGCATGTGACTGGGTTGCAGGCCAAGTCCCCGGTAGGGGGCACGTGAGAGGCAACCACACATTGATGTTTCTCTCCTTCTCTTTTTCCCTCCTTTGCCCTCTCTAAAAATAAATAAATAAAATCTTAAAAAAAAACCAAAAACCAAACATGTCTGAAATGCCACGAAATAGGACAAAACCTAAGACAACAGAGAAGATAGAAAAGAGAACATCCCAGAAGTTTAAATGATGACACTGAGGTCTAAGTCAGAGCCCGGCGCTATCACTGCTTTATAAATTATTTTTGTTAAAACAACAAAAAGGTGTTCCTTTGCGTAGACAGACTCAGAAGCTCTCAGCCTAGTTAATAAAATGCAGGCTGAACTTTAACCTCCCCCTTCCTCTTCAGGGGTGTGCTTTGGTGTGGTGTTTTCCACAAGCTAAAGAGAAATCTAGAAACCAGAATTCCCAACTTGGTTGTTTTGGGAGTGAGGCGATTAGAGTCAGCATCGTTTGAACCGAAAATAACTTTTCTAGCAATCAGGCATAGATTGGGGTAGATTAGACTTCGCAGCGAGGTCAGGGGTGGAAATCCAGGCACTGTTGATCTGGGAAACATCCAGAGTGAAGTAAGGAAGAGGGACTGGAGAATGCCATCTCCGGGGGTCAGGCTCTAGTAAAGGCCCTGAAAGGAGAATGATGACAAAGGGCATCTGGGAACTGGTCAGCATCCTCGTCTGCATCATGCTGTACTTTGATGCTGGAGTTTTTATTCCAAAGTTCCCTCATGCCGAAGTGATTTATCTGAGTTGAGACATGGGGGACTGAATGGGGAAGGAGGGACTAGGAATTGGTGTTTGATAAGAAAAGCAAAACAAAACCTCCACTTGATTTTGGGTGATGACGATTAAGAATGAACTTGAATTTCACTAGACATGAGACAGGATATAAGTTCTCAGTTTATCCACTTCAGTCCGATGTTGTTTTTAAGCTCTGGACAAATAAATAGGCAATGACATAAATTTGTATCAGTGTGTTAGAAATATGTTGTGTAGTTCAATTTAAGGCCAAGTAAGAATTTAAGGGAACATGGAAAGCATTCTGTAACACTCAATATCTAAGTATACATTGCTACTATTACCTTCCAAGTAAAACAGTTTAAATTTAAAAAAAAAGTAGCCATTGATTTCAGGGACTTTGAAATAACTACTGAGATGCCATCTAAGGTTTTTTTTAAACTGCCATTGGAACTTTTCATAATTTAAAAAATTTCTTTAGGCAAGTTTAAGGTATTTCATGTGATTACCAGGATTGACTATATTGCATATGAATTTTCCACTCAGAACTACCCTGATATTAGCTCTGCAATTTTTAGGGTTAAAGTTTCAGTTTACTGAATTACTGAAGGATAGTCTGGTTTTCTTTAAGTCTGGTCCTTTTATCACCAATCTTGCAAGATGGCCCTTCAAAACGCAGATTCTGGGGAGCCCAGGGAGAGAAGCATTTTGGTTGGACCTGGCCTCACTGTGGGACTCTGAGAAAAACCTACCACCAGGGAGATGCCGTCTGTCACTATGGGTAAAGGAGCCCCAACAAGCTGAGGGGCAAGATGTCCTTGTGTGACTTCTTCATGAGAACCTGCAGGGAAGAGCACAGGAACAAACGCCCAGACTCTCCTGACAATTTTCCCGAATTCTCCAAGAAATGTTCGAAGAGATGGGAGACAATGTCTGTAAAGAAAAAGTCAAAGTTCAAAGATATGACAAAGGGTGACAAAGCTCGCTATGACAGGGAGGTGAAAAACTGTGTTCCTCCCAAAGGTGATAGGAAAGAAAAAAGATCCCGATGCCCCTAAAAGGCCTCCATCCACCTGCTTCTTGTTTGGCTCTGAACGTCACCCAAAGATCAAAAGTGAACTCCCTGGTGTATCCACTGGGGATACTGCAAAAACATTGGGTGAAATGTGGTCTGAACAGGCGGTCAAAGATAAGCAACCATGTGTACAAAAAGCGCTGAGCTAAAGGAGATGCATGACAGCGACACTGCTGCACACCGCGCAGAGGGGGAAGAGTGAAGTGGGAAAAAGGCCCCTGGCAGGCCCACAGGCTCCAAGGAGAAGGTACCGAAGGGTGAGGAGCAGGAAGAAGAGAAAGATGAGGAACAGGAAGAAGAGAAAGATGGGGAGCAGGAAGAGGACACAGATGGAGAATAACTGGCTACCCTGCAATGGTGTGTGTGGGGTCTGTGTGCGTGCTCATGGTTTTGCTGAGGATGTGAATGCAGGTGCAGCTCAACATTACAATAGCTTCCGTATAAACTCTGCAGATTTTTGTATGGCGAATAAGATTCTTTGTAGAGAAAAAGGCTTTTAAAAAAAGCAGGTCGTACCTTTTTTAGGGGCTACTACATAGTTAGATTGTAAGGTTTCTGATGTTAAATGTTTCTAAATATGTAAAGGCTTCTTTAATTTCTTGATGTGTATGGTAGTACAGCAAACTCTTAGGAATTAGTTTCAGTAATAAATTTTGGGTTATTTAGAATGTTGCATTTTGTTAAAAAAATTCTGTCATAAAATTATGTATATTAAAAAATAAACAAAAGGCAGGTTCTGGGGTTAAAATGTTTGAGAAATACAAGATACTCCTGTGCAGAATACAAAACACATTAGCCCATTAAAAGTTCTGTAGTAAGAGAAACTTTAAAACTTTATTTAACCAAGAGTTTCCCAAAGTTATATGGCTATAGTACTCCTTTCTAAAGTAAAATTTTGATTGACTTAATATTGTTTCAATTATAGATTGTTGCTTAACAAACCTCCCCAAAATTTAAGTGCCTTAAATGAACAGCAGCTGTTTATTTAGTTCATGAATGTTCGGGGCAATTTGTTTGGGGCTCGGTAGGGAAGCTCGGTAGGGAAGACTGGGCTCTTCTCCACTTGACGTCAGCGGGGGTCATTCCACCAGAGGCTGGGAGATAACTTCGGGGTGATTTGCCCCCGTGGCTGTGAGGTGAGAGCTCAGGGCCTGGGACCCGAGTTCCTCCCCACACAGATCTCCCCACCTGCGCCTCTTCGTGGGTTGTTTGGATTTTCTCAGAGCATGGTGGCTAGTTTCCAAGTTTGAGTGTCCCAAGTGACAGGAAGTGGAAACTGCCAATTTCTTAAGGAATGGGTCTGGAAACTGGGAGTGTCACTTCTGCCATGTCACACTACTTAAGCAGTCATAGCTCCAAGATTCAAGGGAGGGTTCATAGACCGCCGCCCCCTCACCTCTTGACAAGGGTGAGTTTCAAAAAAATGTAGTAGCTATATGTTAAAATTTTACACACGGAAAAACATGTAAATCATAATAAGAGCAGAGTTTAGTGCATTTTTGCATAATAAATTCACCCATGTAATTAGCATCCAGCAGTGTCTCACTATGTCCTCTTCTAGTCACTGTCTCCTCAAGGGTAACCAACACCCTGACCTCTAACACTAAAGATTAGTACAGGGTTTGTGGACCTGAGCTGGATCATTCCTTGCTGGGGGTGGGGATGGAGAACTGTCTTTCTTGTGCATTGCAGGGTGTTTAGGAGCATTCCTGGCCCCTACCTACCAGACGCCATTAGCCCCGGCCCTCTCCACTTATGACAACCAAAAAAGTCTGCAGAAATCGCCAAATATCCCCGGTGTGGGGGCGGGGGGGAGTGGGGTAAGAAAAATCACCTTCATTTGAGAATCACTGGGTTAGAAGATAACATCTGTCTTTTATTATTTGTCTATACCTCACTTAACCATCGAGAATATGTGTTCCAAGAGGCTGCAGGTCTTTGTTTATTTGTTTTTTTAAAAAAGATATTTTGATTCTGCCCGAGTCTGCAGTCATCCCTACTGGGGTATGTAGTAGGGTACCGCCTAGCATGTAGCACAAAATTGAGACCATCTGTTAACTGAAGGAGGGCATAGGAGGCGGCAGTTCTAGAAAGTTGAAGAGTCAACCCTGGAATATATATTTTTTATTCAGCTGAACCCTCAATCACAAGTCATTGGTTCATTTTTCTTAGAAATGGCCATTTTATAAAGTTCCCATGGATGAAAAACTCAAAAATAGATATGACTCTAATAGGAACCTGTATTGGTTAATTTCCTCCCGCAGCAGCATGAAACAGGAGCTACTGAAATAGAAAAGACTGTGATTTCCCAGACAAACAGGCAATGTCACAGCTCCGCTTTCTAACTGTGGCAGCTTTGTGAAACAGGAATGTGCAGTAATAAAGTTTCCATTAAAAACCTGCTGCTCAGAAAGATTAGAAGAGTTAAAGGGGGCACACAGTTCACTATGCAGATCTCACACCCTAGCAACACGCACTGGAAACCTGTATGGTCCTACTAACTAATGTCACCCTCATAATGGAGTAAAAAATTAAAAAAAAAAAGACTTAAGGAGAAAGGTTATGAGACGGTAGTAAGAACCTGTCATTTCCTTGCAGGGAAGTCTGTTGGAAGATCGCCTCCGACATTACTCTGCAAACACTCCACCCCACCTCCAAGGTGTGTGTCGGGCTTTCCTATCTTACTAGGTAAATTTCTGAAGGGTTATTCCAATAATAGTTTTCAGTAGAAACAGGATTCTCAATGAATTTCAACACACAAGTCCTTCTTTTTGGAAATTCCTAACTGCATTTATTCATGCTTCAGTCACAATTGCATCAGAAAAAATGGACACAGTTACTAGTATGCGTGTAAGACAACTAAAGTTAGGGGCACAACGAAAAAAGAATTTTACCATTGCCTGGGGTCTTAGAGATCATACTGAAGAAGCAATCTACTACCAAAACTGTCCCTTAGAAGTTATCTGATTTTCTGGGTCCTTCTGAATTGTCTCATCCCCCTGAAGCCACCTCTGTTGAAAGTGAAAGTCAGAGAGTAGTGACTTGACCACAGAGCTAGTTAATGACGGGACAAATAATTTTGAGCCAGTGCCAGAAACTATCACATCCAACTTATTTTCCTTATCAAACAAAGATAGAACTTCAATACATAAAAGTGTGGACAACAGGATAGCACAAAACCTTTACTGGCCCCAAAGGATTGGCTGGCTGACGGCTGCAGCCAGTAAATGTCTGAATGAAGTAAATCCAATGTTGACCACTCAAGTCCTTAAAGCTCAAAAGCAGGGATGGTGTCTAGATTTTTAAACTGGAATTTGAGTGCCACTTGTAAGAGAAGTATGTCTGTGCAGTTTTTGTGTTTTAATTCCTCCAGATTTGAATATGTTAAGTCTTGCCATTTCCACTGCCAAATGTTTATGACTCATTTCGGCTGAAGCAGCTAAGGATGAGGAGAGGAGGGAGTGAGAGTGTAATAATTCTGTGTGACGCAGAGAGGGACATGAAGTCAAAGGGAAGATATTTTTAGATTCCCTTTTTGAAACAAAAATAGCATACCAGGTCATTTGTTTACTTTTAAAGTAGGAAAAAAATGACCAAAAATCCAATTTGGAATTTTCTGAATGACACACAATCCTGTTTCAGGAGTATAATTGTCATGATTACAGGTTACTTTTTAAAACTACCTGAAAAAAATTCTTTCTAAAAATATGACTCCGCAAGTACAGACAAATGTATTTCCACCACAGTCCTTGTACACCAGAGGAATGTGCTACTTCCATGTAACCTTCACGGTAGCATTTACAAACTGACTAGTAAATTTGTTGCCTAAATTAGAAATAAGGAAGGGAAAAGAACTGGCATGTAATTTGCATTGAGTAGGTATAACGTTCTTTCATTTTCATTTATTATTCAACACAAATTGATGGACTAGGAAGAGATGTGGCTAGAGGCAGGAGTTGTAGGGATAAGCAAAACATAGTCCCTGTCCTCAAAGTGCTCCTCATCTAGAGGGAGAAACATACATGCCCTCACAATATACTCAGATATACACATGGCTACACACAAACGTACCCTCAAATACCCATATAAACATATTTACACACATACACATGTCCACACACAAACATACTTGTTCCCATACACTTCCACACATTTACATACACTCACATACATATTCACATATAAGCACATATACACATGTATGCCTACACATACACGCTTAGGAGCTAACAAAGGGGAGGCAGTGAGTAGAGTATGTTTTGAAGTTAAGAAGGACGGGAGAAAGAAACAGCAGTGGGTGGCAACAGTCCTGTGATACAACTATTACAGAAGCTCAGCGAGGCTAAGGAGACCACCTCAGTTGTTCAGTGCTAAGGAGTCTGGTTTTCCAAGGTGTGGATTCCAGTTCAAATCTGCCATTACTGTTTCTGAGTAACTCTGTCTGAGTTTTCCTCGCTCTTATGAAGGCTATTGTAGCACCCACTGCATAGGGTTGATATGAGATTTAAATGAGATGGTGTGCAAACCATTTAGCACAGTGCTGGCCTGTAGTAAGCCCCCAATGCATATTCAATTAAAAATATTATTTAAAAATCCTCACCCAAGGATGTATTTATCGATTTTTTTTTTTGAGAGAGGAAGGGAGGCAGAGAGGGAGAAACAATGATTGGTTGCCTTTCATATGTGCCCCCAACAGGTTATTTATGGAAACTGCCCTGACCAGGAATCAAATCTGCAACCTTTTGGTGTACAGAATAACAACACTCCACCAACTGAGCCACCTGGCCAGGGCAGTACATATTCAATTTTTAATTTTTAATGGTATTCTTATTATTTTTAGTGAAGGTTAGTTACCTGGCAAATTGTAAAGATAGTTCTCCCCTCACTAAACTGTTAGTGAGCCTGTCTGAAACTACTTCGAAGGTGAGTGGAGCCAAAAAAATTGTGTAATAAATGAATACTTTACATGGTCACTGGTTAAACTTCACTTTTACAAATAATACAACCATATATATATCAGGGCCATTTCCCAGTGGGCTCCCAGGGCCCACTGGGAAAGTCTGTATCTGTCTAAATGATATCTCAGTGGTGTTATTAAATAATTTCTGTGGCTATCATATCATGGAAAAAAATGTATAAGCTACTACTAACTCCATCACTATTTCACCAAAGTGTGTTAGACTTGATCACCGTGTTTATATAATACTACCAATGCCATTTGATGTTATTCACTGATGAGTCAATTCATAAAGTAAGAAATAGAGGTGGCTAATATACATATGAAAAGATGTTACATCACTCATAATTAGAGAATTGTAAATGAGAGGTTATTTGGGGCTATCAGCTTGACAAAGATAGAAAAGATGAGATAATACCTTGGTGCTATTCAGGGTGTGGTGAAACTGGCATTCACATATACTGCTAGTAGGAGTATGAATTAGTATAACCTTTCTAGAGGTCAACGTGGCCATACAGGCAAAAGCATTCTGACTATGGTCTTTGACTCGGCAGCTCCATGTCTTGTATTTTGTCTTAAGGAAGTAGAATGAGACAAATACCCAAAGATGCTTGTGTACGCATATGCACTGCAGTGTTGTTTGTGATGACAAAAATTTGGAAACCACGTAATGCCTACCAACAGGGAAATTCTTAAATAAATTATGGTAGACCTATACCCTGGGACTCCGTGCACCTATTAAGAAAGCTTAGATAGATCTATTTGTGCTGACATAGGAAGATACCTATGATCCACATTGGATACTATTTTTATGTTAAAAAAGTGTAGGCATAGAAAAAATCTAGTTAAATATCTATAACATACCTCGATATCTATATCTAATTTTTTAAAAGCAGCTTTATTGTAGTATAATTTACATTCCAAAAAATTCAGCCATTGTTAGTATACAATCCAATTATTTTTAGTAAATAATTGTCTACAGTGGTGCAATCACCACTGCAATCAAGTTTTAGAGCTTTTTGGTTACCCCCCAAAGTTCACTCATGCTCACAGGCTTAACTTTCACAGTGGTTACACTGGGGCTGAAGTTGGGTAGGGGATGGCAGAAGGAAAAAACTACAGATGGCTTCCTAGTTTATCATTTCTGTGTTATTTCAATTATTTATAGCCAGGATATACTATCTTTTAATTTGTGAAAACAATAAAGGTTTTTTTTCTATTTTGAAAAGAACAAAAAGGAAACAGACTTAAACCCTTTGACCCAAATTTACTTCTGGTAATTTGCCTAAGGAAATAATTAAATATGTGGAAAAGGATTTGTAAACAGAGATATTTATCAGTGTTTTATCTAAAATAATCAAAATATCTCAGGTTTGAAGAAAACAATGACTAACGGTATAACGCAAACCTTTATGTGCAGTATAATTTAGTCCACATAAAAAAAAGTTCATCCACAGCCAAAAAATCTTGTTTGGAACTGTAATATAATCTCACCAATGGTAATATCTGGATGGTAGAATTAAAGTACTTTTTATTTTATTCTTTGTGAATTTATTAGTTTTCCACAATGAGTATGTACTACCTTTACATCTAGTGCTACTTACATAAATGATAATAATTATAGATTATTGCTTTCACAGATGTATACATCTGCCAAAACATAAACATGTATATTTTAAATATGTACAGTTTATTGGATATCAATTATGCCTCAATAAAACTATTAAAAAATAGAGGGATCTTGAGAAACAAAATCATTCTAATCTCTTACTGGAAGAAGAGTTTTGTTAGACCATTTTGGGGCTGGAGGACAAAATGTTTGGGCATTATATGGTTAGTAACTGGGCCTCTGCTCTAGATACCCTCCATTCATTCAAGGGATCTGCCTTCCTATTGTATGCCAGGAATGTTGTCAGGTAGTTGGATACAATGAGGAACAACCACTGCTCTGAAAATGCTTCCTTCTGGGGGAGGACAGGAAGTCAGGTCACTATCTGATAGATTCTAGCCAACGCCCACATTGCCCAGGCAGTCTTCCACTGGTGTTCTTGTCCAAGAGGCCTGGAGGCAGATCAGGAAGTCAAAGCCTTAGTAGGTGGTTCAGGTGGGGTCTCGAAGGGTGGCAAGGGAATACAGCTGAGGAAGTGGCCAGGAGGAGGTAGATTACTAATCATCAAGGAGTGTGGTGGTCATCACTGAAGAGGTGGGCTTAAGCAATTAAAAGTATTTATTTATTTATTTATTTATTTATTAAGAGAGGTTTGTTCTACTTATTGATGTATTCATTGGTTGCTTCTTTTTTTTTAAGATTTTTTTTTTTTTAATTTTTAGAGAGAGGGCAAGGGAGGGAGAAAAACATAAATGTGTGATTGTCTCTCGCACACCTCCTACTGGGGATCTAGCCCTCAACCCAGGCATGTGTCCTGACTGGGAATCAAATTGGTGACTGGTTCCCTGGCCGGAACTCAATCCACTGAGCCGCACCAGCCAGAACCATTGCTTTTTTGTGTGTTCTGACGGAGATCTAACCTGCAACCTTAGTGAATGCCGACAGTGCTCTAACCATTGGAGCTACCTGACCAGGGCTTAAATGATTTTTAATATATCTATGTCTATCTTACCTAAACATTTGTAACAACAGCAAGATCTAAAATCGAGCGTTTGCTGCTGCAGGTACCGCGTAAAGTGCTTGCATCCATTGCCTCATTTACTCCTCTCCATAATGGAGAAACTGAGTTTGGGAACGGTTACCGCCCAAGGTCACAGAGCTGATAATCTCTGGCTCCAAAGCCCCCAGCCACCACATATAGTCCCTTCTCACTGTACTCTTAGACCCATTTGAGTGAAAAAAGTCCACTTTCGGGCCACAATTGGGGCAGCTCAAATTTTCCCAGATCCAGAATGGAGGCAACATCCTTTAGCAAAACCAACAGGGTCGTGCCCGCTGAGGGAACTCCACCAAAGCCGTGGGCTGATAGGATTTTAGGGCTCAAGGGGCAAACGAAGAGCAACCCTCAAAGCACGACAAAGGCCAAGCGTCCACGTCGCACCCAGGGCTGCACGTTCGGGAGCCCCTCAAAACCGTCAGCATGCCTAGCGCAACGCGATGAGCTCAACGCGCGTGCGCGGGGCCAGAGGGCACGCCCCCGCGCCAGCGCGGTGAGCGGGGCGCGCGACTCGGGGAGCGCGCGGGCGCGCTGCGGCATTGGTGTCGGCGTCGGCGCGCGCACCGGAGCGAGTGGGCTGGGGAGGGAGAGAGGAGGCGGTGGCGGCGCCCCAGAGCCGAGGGGACGCGCGGGCCTCGCGCCGAGGGAGGAGACAGCTGCGGAGGGGATCCCGCGGCTCGCGGTCCGAGGCGGGAGAGCTCCGTCTGTCGGCTGCCGGCCTCAGAGGTCGCCGGCCGCGTCCCTTGCCCGGGGTGGCCGCCGCCCCTGGAGACTCGTCTTGACACGGGCCTAAGCCGCGGCGACCGCGGGCGTCCGCACCGCAGGGATCCGTCGGGCCGGGCTGGATTGGGGTGAAAATCTGGACGAGTGCCGACCCCTAGGGCCGACTGGGGGCAAGTCAGTCGCCCACCGTGCCACCCGCGGGCCGGGCTCGGCGGAGGGACCGCCCGCACAGCCCCCCACCCCCCCCCACTCCGTGGATCGGAGCCCGAGTCGTGCCCCGCCTTCCCCGGGGACGTCCGACCGGAGCGGCGGGATCCGGGAGAGCCCGCGTCCGCCGCCGCCCGCCAGGCTCACGCGGGAGAGGAGGGAGGAAAAACTTTGCCTTTTATTGTTGTTTTTAGTCCTTAAGTGCCAGGAACTCTATTAGCAGGAGAAATGTCCTTCTTCAATTTCCGTAAGATCTTCAAGTTGGGGAGCGAGAAGAAGAAGAAGCAGTACGAACATGTGAAGAGGGACATGAACCCTGAGGAGTTTTGGGAAATCATAGGAGAATTGGGTGACGGAGCCTTTGGAAAAGTGTACAAGGTAAGAGGGAGAAAACGGGAAGTTGCCACTGTCCGGGAGTGGCACGAGGATTTCTGCCCCCCTTGTCCCTTTCCCGTGTCTTGCCCCGTCTTTGACGTCGTAAACGTGCGTTGAAACTTCAGGCTGTCATCCAAGGAGTGGCTGAGACGGCAGGGTTTCGGGTTGAACAAAATGGGGCCTGGATGTAGTTTTAAAGGGTGATTGCTACAGGGAGGCGAGGTTCCACGGACTACACTGTCCAACTTGAAAGGGAGGAGGGGGGCGTTCTTTAATGTAAAGCAGGGGTCAGGTTGTGGCCTTTGAGTGTTTAAGCATCGTTACACTTATTACGGGTACTTTTCAGTGGATTTGTATTTGTGTACTAGCTGTCTACAATCGTTACGTGTGATCGCACTGAAACAGCTTCTTTTTTAGGTCCAGGGCATGCACTTGGTTGTGTCTATAGCTAATCTATAAGCAGTGTCTTGGGATGAGGGCGCAGGGATTGCCACTTGCAGACTATTCTGGAGTTGGCCGCTGACAACATACTATGAAATGGAGTGGAATTTCTGATAGAAAATTTCAAGAAGACCTGCATCTGGTATTGGTTTCAGAGTAAGCATTGACCAGAAGTCAATACCAGTGTTTAAGAAATTAAACACACACGTATTTTATATATACACACGTGTGTATTTATTTCAGTAGAAAGGCTTGATGTTCAACCTGAAGGCATTAATGTTAACTGTTTACCACCTCATATGGGGAAATGAATGATGTCATTGGAATATTTTCGTCCTGAAGGGGTGAGGTTTTTATGAGACACGGGTTAGGGGGAAGATCCGCAGGGTTGCCTGGAAGTGAAAACATAAGTGATGTTTGTCCAGGACTTTGCAGTTTTCAAAGCACTTTCACATAAGTTGGCCCCGTGCAAGTCCTGTGAGGTGGACACGTCAGGAGTATCTACACTTCACAGAGGGGGACACTGAGACTCAGAAATCGTTCAGAGTCACACCAGTCACAGTCTAGAGTTGAACTCAGGTCTTCTGAATTCATACTGATGGTTGTTTTTTGCTTTAATATCCATTGGTAAAAAATGATAGAATTTTTCCTCTTCTCTACACACCAGCACACTCCTGCCTCTGCCTTGTCTCAGATGCACCTCACAGCCTCTTGTCTCTCGTTCCTTACTCAGGCTGGAAGAGCCACTCCTCTCTGTGCTTTAAGAACGCGTTGTTCACATGGTCACTGTGGCTCTCGTGCATGTTGTAGTCAGTGTTTGTGTTTTATGATAAAACGGGGGCCAGAATTATGATACACATTTGGGCTCATCAGTTGCCCTAGCACATGGTGCATCTTTGTGTTTGTGAAAGAATGTCTGTTACCTACATGTGAGTGCTACAGGAGCTAATTGTATGCTATGAAAGTTGGCAGAGTAAACTCGAATGCTTGTGTGGCGTGTAGCAGTGCCTGTGGTGAGAATAGATGTGTGGTAGGAAGGAAGGGCTTTTAGTGCCGTGGGAAGGTCACTCTTGGGAATTGTGTTTTAGTGGTGGCTGTCACAGCCAGCTCTGTGGTCTGAACAGAACACGTCTCTGGACCTTCTTTTTTTTTTTAATCTGGAAAATCATAGATTTCCCCAAATGTTTGTTTAGATTTCTTCACCCATTAAAGTTGTTAGTATGGGCGTATCTAGGAAAGGCAGAAATAAATCCTTGAGGCACCTGGAATCCTGTGGTTAGATGGCAGTTGGTAACAATGGGCAGTCTACATGGCACAGACGATTTATTGAACAGGAACACTGCAGTGTTAAGGTACTGGTTCGGGAGTTGTACTCTGCCTGGGATCCCTCAATAGCAGCCTTTCAGCTCGGACAAATTACTGAATTGTTCAAGGTCTTACTTTCCTAGTCGGTAAGTGTGAACTTCAGTGTGAACTATTCTCTTCAGTGTGAACTATTTTTTTTTTTTTAAATCAGTGAAAACATTTACTGATATTGGGGGAGGGAGAGAGAGAGAGAAAGAAACAGAAACATCAGTTGTTGTTCCACCTGTTTATGCATTCATTGGCTGGTTCTCGTGTGTGCCCTGACCCCTGCAACCTTGGAGTATCAGGACAGTACTCCAACCAGCTGGGCTACCTGGCCCGGGCAATCGAGAACCATTTTCCTATTTTCCCACGGCACAGAATAATTATGGACATGACAATGCTCTGTGATTTAATTATTTAATGGCTCTGCAAAGTGTAACATATCTTTCTATAGTAAGACATCAATTGAAAATTTTCTGGAAAAGAAGAGACTCTGTGTGGTTGAACACTATGGAATTGTGTTGAGAATAGTTTTTGTGGGCTCCATGACTGTTCAGTGTCACATTTGAAAAGCATGAATTCTTTGCATCTGTCCATTTCACTATTCTGTGCCTCCAGGGCTCTGAGATTTCTTTAAAAGAAAATTTAAACTTATCTGACCTGTTTTTCCTTTTTTTCCTGAAAGTTTTTGTTTTCCAAGATACTCAAGAAAATTTAAATTTATAAACTTCTTTCAGTGTGGGGGAAAAAGCTATTGAACCTTAATATTGTATGCAGTAGAAAACTGTTTCTTAAAATTGATTCTAACTATCATTTACTTAGGGAAAGTAGTAACTATTACAAAGATTAAATTATAAATAGGCAGTCATCTTGTGTACTTAGTTTATTTGAAATTTTTCCACCATGTAGTTGTATTCTTTCCAATCAGTTCAGCACTACACAACTCTGTAACAGTTACTTTCTTGCCTGAAAATCTGTTTTAATCTATTTCTCTTTTTTAAGTCTATGTTTTATCTCTTTATTTTTTATTTTTAAATTTTCTCTTTTTAATGTAGTGTTATCCCTGGCTGGGCTAACAGTAGTTCATTTGGTTAGAGCAGCATCCCATTGTGGCAGGTTCGATTCCTTGTCAGGACACCTGCAAGAACCCACCAATGAGTGCGTCAGTGAGCAGAACAGCAAACGGATGCCCCCCCAATCAATAAATAAAAAAATTAGGAAGATTTAGCATTATTTGACATGTAAATGAAGATATGTAATACCCCTCACAGTTTTTTTCTTACATTTGGATTTCTGTTGTTTTTAACAGGAAATAAAAAGAAGTGACATAAAAGTATATATTGAGCTGAAGCTGACCTCCTGACTGTGCTGGATGCAAGTGCCCCTTTTTATGGCACTGATGGGTGTGCACCTTTAAGAAAATAGTGAAATATATACACTTTGTTTTAAAAAGTATAAAAATGTATGCGTACATTTAGCAAATAATAATAAAGTGAACCGATGTTTGTCATCAGAGTCAAGGAATTCTGCCAGAACCCCAGAATCGGTTCCACCTCCCTCTCGAATTGATCCCTGTCTCCCTCTAAAGGAAAACACCATCCTGTCTTTTAAGTTATTCATTTCTTTGCTTTTCTTTATAGCTTACCACCTAGGTATGTACCCTGAAATATTATAATTTAGTTTTGAGTGCACTTGAACTTTATAGAATGGGGTCATATTGAGTGTCTTGCCTCCTTCAAAGTCAGCATTGTGTTTGTGAGGTTCATCTTTGTTATCACCTAGAGCTGTAGTTACCTTCATTTTCATTATTGCATAGAATTCCATTATATGGTTATATTACCGATTATTTACCATTGTACTGTTAATGGGTATATCAGTTGTTTCCATTTTTGGCTTTTATACACAATACTGATACATATATGCATGAGTATTGCTAAGACTTAACTCAGGGGTAGAACTGCTGGGTTATAGGGTGGTGTATCTTTAATTTTACCAGATGATGCCAAACTATACCAATTTACATTTCTGCCAGCAGCATATGAGAATTTACTGGCTCTACATCCTTGCCAACATTTGATATCATCAAAATTTTTCAGTTTTGACAGTCTGATGTTGCTATATTTTTTATTGTGGTTTTAATTCATTTTTCTCTGACTATTTGTAAGTAATTCTTTTTCATAGGTGTATTGGTAAATTGTATTTCTTTTGTGTTTAAGTCTCTTGTTCATGTTCCTGTTGGAAGCCTTTCTCTTGTTTATTTGTGTATTTTGGATTTTAACCATTTTGCAAATCACTTTTCTACCTTGCTGGCTGTTCACTTTTAGTTTTCACAATTATGGAGCACTAGAGGGAGGGAGGCTTTAAGAAGGAGGAGGAAGATAGGACTTCACCTTTCTCCTCGTTTCCTGTGGACTTCCTGTCTGCTTTCCTGTTGCTATGATCATCATTCTGGTGGAAATTCCTCACCCCAGCAACAGGAGTTGAATCCAGTTTGCAGGTTTTGCAACACACACAGAGCTAGCCTCATCATCACCCTTCATGACACCAGCTCCAACGGCCTGGTCTCGGCTTCCTCAAAAGGTACCCTAGTCCCATAAGGCCCCTCTTCCAAGTTCAGAGATGCCAGTAGCAGCCTACTATCTCCTCAGGGATCTGCGTTTCAGCTCTGCGGAGCCTTCCTTCCAAGCTTCAGAGTTTTAATAATTCCAGACCCTTCCTTTGGCTCCTCTGGTCCTCGGGTAGTAGCTTTTTCCTGCGGTTGTTACCTCCCAGAAAGGTAACCACTCCTTCACTTTCTCTTTTTATCTTTTTAGTTAACTAGTTACCAACAGAGTCAATGATTACTTATATTACATTTCCTGTATTAAAATAATCAATATGACTTCTTCCTCCTGGCTGGACCGTGGTTGGTACAAAGATTAAATAAGCTAATAAATGGAGAATGCAGGGAATAGCGTTTGGCACAAGGTAATTGTTCTGTGAATAGCGGCATCTCATAGCATAGTGCATACTATAATATAGAATGGCATGCTTGAAACTTGAGATTTTATACCCCATTTCTTTGCAAAATACTAAAATTTCCAATTTAATGACATGGTTCAAAAAAACATAAAAATAATCGTTGAACTTTATTGATACTGATATGTGCTAATATCGTCTTCTCAGTGAAGTCTAACTTAGTTTCCCTGTTTAAATTGTAACTTCTTCCCTGTGTAACCCCCATCATTTCCTCATCTTTCTTTATTTTTTTTCTGTAGTACTAGTCACTTATATACTTTCTCTCTTTTTTTTTTTTTGCCTAATGACTGTCCTGTGCCCACAGTAATAAGTATCACGAGGACAGGCATTTTGTATATTTTTTATACCATCACCATCTGGAACAGTGCCTGAAATATATTGAAGGTACTCAGTATGTATTTCTTGAAAGAATGAATTGATTTTAGCGGACAGATTCTTGGACATACTTTTTAAAAAAAGAGTATTTATTTTTAGAGAGAGGGAAAGCAGGGAAAAAGAGAGGGAGAGAAATATCGATGTGTGAGAGAAACATTGATCTGTTGCCTCTCACACAAACCCCAGCGACAAGGCCCAAAACCCAGGCCTGTGCCCTGACCAGGAGTTGAACTGGAGACCTTTCTCTTTGCGGGATGATGCTCAGCCAACTCAGCTGTGCCAGACAGGGCACGCATAAAAGACTTTTTTGTTGTATTTCTTTCTGAGAACAGGTTTTTGTGGGGTGTTGGGTTTGTCTTTGTGTTTCCTCAGCTTCATCTAATGCCTTGCATGTAGTAGTTGTTGATGAACTGTGATTCGGTTTGTTTAATTTTTAGTTATGGTTGTATTCATACACTGGACAGGAAGGGACCTCATGTCTCGGTGGGAGGAAGAATACCTTTGAGCTCAAAAAAATCATTCAGAGTCCCAGTGATTATCGAAGTGATTGAATTCATCTCTTTTCTTTTTTTCTTTGTCTTTTAGGTTTGTTTTGTACATATCTTATTCTTTTTCCTTCCCCTTTTGATTGACTAGCACCTTTGTGGTATTAAAGTCATTTATATTTTGTGTGCTAGTCTTTCAGTTTCCAGCTGAGAATTTAATTAAAATATATTTTATATTTCATGATGCAGTGTGCAAATGATGTTTTATTGGAAGCTTTATGGTTTTGCAAACCAATGTCACCCAATAAATTAAATTTAAAAAAATGTTTCCCATTATGAAAGTATCAGGTAGCCTTAGAAAATATAGGAAGAAAATAAATGAAAATGTAAAAATTACTTGTGTTCTCACCATCTAGGAAAGTAGCCACTGTTGAAACAAGAGTAATATAAGAGGATGTAGTTTTTACTCTACTTCATTTAGAATGTGAAACCAGTGCAAGGACTTTTAATAAGTTGTGTTTCTCTGTAGCCCCCTATTTGTTCATGTAAAGTGGCCAAGCTGTATTCATGATTTATGAAAATACAGCGATTTTTATTTTTATTACAATTTTTTTCTTTTACTGATTCTAGAGAGGAGAAGGGAGGAAGAGAGGGAGAGAAATATCAATGTAAGAGAGAAATGTTGATTGTTGCCTCTTGCACATGCCCGACTGGGAGCTGAACCTGCAGCCCAGGCGTGTGCTCTGATTGGGAATCAGCTGGCGGCCTTTCAGTTGCAGGATGACCCCCAACCACCTGAGCCACGCTGGCCAGGGCAACTGATTTTTGAGAGATCATGACTGATCTTTGGAAAGAGTTTATCAGTTTAAAGTAATATCTCAGTATGTGTTATTCCCGTCTTGTTTTCAATAACATTTGTTTAGTTATTTCATTAAGTTTTATGTGAAGAATTTTCATGCATTTAGGTAGTAGTTAGATGACACTATTTTTTTTAACACTAGTATCCATTATATTTGTTTAAAATAAAGTATCACGTACTTATCAGTGTTTATTAGATTTGATTTTCAGAGTCTTCTAGAACTAGATCCTTATGAAGAAACAAGTTATTTTCAAGCAATAATGTAGGAGGCACTATGCTTTTTAATGTAACTTCTATTTATTACTTACATTAAACCAAATGGTACCATTATTGGTTTAATCTATATCCAGGGGAATGGAATAATGAAATTTGTTACTATAAATAATTTTAGAGGTTATCTAGTATTATTCCCTATCCTGCCCACTCCTCCCCCCATTCATGTTATTCCATTCACAAATAGAAGACACATCTTTAACATCTCTCAGGACATTAGTAGAAGCACACAGAAGTAGGGTGACTTTGCACTCCACTCAACAATAGCCTTGGTCTCCTACAAAGGCTTATATTTTATAGTGTTTGTCTTCAAAGACAGTTCCTCTGGTCTCTTTTCTTCCCAAAGTGTTACATTAGAATGCTGAGAGAAAGGCTCACCTCTCACTGGCTTATTTCCTCTCACTTAGCGGAGGGTGAGTTCTAATTATTTTGGCTCAACTGTGGTATCTTTCTTAGAGATACAAATTAATGTTATATTTTCACCAGTTATGACAGGCTTTTTGCTTTTTAATACATCTGATAATTGGTATATGTCCTTTATTGATTGATGCCTTAGTATTATTTTTGGCCAGGTAATTAGAGATCATGGTATATCTGTTATTGAACTTAGTCATATCCCTGTTATCATACAGTTAAAGTCCCTCGATGTTTCAATTAATAAACTTTTTAAGGACCTTTTGAAGAAAGAATGGGAGTCCTGGTTGTTACCTAAACATCTTTTAGCACCTGTGGTAAGATCAAGAAAGTAGTATGATCATTATAATGATAAAGTGGGAGACCGTGGCATTAAAGAAAATTTTGGAGACAGTATTTAAGGAGTAGTGCTGTATCAACAAAGTTTTTTTTTTTTTTTAACTTGATTGATTTTTAGAGAGAAAGGGAGAGAGAAGTATTGATTTGTTGTTCCAGTTATTTATGTATTCACTGGTTGATCCTTGTATGTGCCCTGACCGGGGATCGAACCCACGGCCTTGGCATAGCGGAACGATACTCTAACCAATTGAGCCATCCAGCCAGGGCCACCAAAGCTCTTAGTGGCCAGAGAATGATATTGTGGAGAAAACCATACAATAGGTAATTCTGAGTGAGAAAGTGATTCGGATGAGTAAAACCTAAATATAAGTATTTAAATTTTTATGTATGAACAAGGATAATAGATGATAACAATTTTTGTCTAAATACGTCCAAAAGAGTTCTTAAAAAATGTATACCAAAAATTCTAAATGATAAAGTGTTGAAATAGTTTAATTGGAAGATTTTTGTCCTTAGTGGAATATGAGATAATGGCATATCTTAAAGGCATTATAGATTTGTTAAAATCTGGTAGTTTGGAATATTCTTCTAGAGTGGTCCTGATAATCATTATGACATTATCTTTTGTGCAAAACACATGCTCTGAACCCTAAACATTAGGGTTACTTAATTAGTAATTAGTGTTTTTGCCCCTATTTTTCCCTAGGGAAGTACAACATCAATAATGTACTTAGAAAATGTTAAACAAAAGACTTCACAGCCAAAAGTTTTTGAAAGAAAGATTTTATTGAGCCAAGTGCTAGCCAGGAAAGGACCAGCTCTGGGGCATGAAGTCTAAACCACCAGCATCACAGCTAGATGGAAAAGATGAGTGTGTGTGTGGTACTGGTGCTGTTGGGGACTTCTGTGTATTCTGTTTTGAGGAGGAAAGACTGAGTTGTTTTGAAAGGATTTATATTGGCTACAGATGAGGTGGGGGCAGGAAAAGGTGAAATTTGGGCAGTTTGGGGATAGTTACACCATCTATAAGGAAGAAATATTTACTAGTTTTGATTGGTTATAGGCAGCAGTCCTGAAAGTTTATGCATATGTTGTCTTGTGGTTGGCTAATAGACCCTGGAGGTTGATTCAAAGCTCGGATGTACGTTCAGGAATGTGAGCAGTCTTTTGTTAGTTGGCTCACAGCTATGAACTGGTTAATTATTCCAGTCTCTTTGTCTCACTCTTTTGCCCACTATAATTTAATTTAGGGCATGTCAGAATTTTCTCTTGACAAAAAAATTCCCATGTGCAGGCTGATAACCTGTTTATTCTTCATCATTGCCAAGTTTAGATAATAGATCACTAAGAAATCTCCCATATACTGATTTTTGAAAATACTTTGTTGCTTCTGTGATAATAATAATACATGTCCATTTTTAGAAGTTCAAACAATAATATGATATGAAATACAAAAAAAGTAAAAAAGCACCTGAAATTCTACCATCCTTACTAATGATGTCTTTAGATACTTCTTGTGCAGCTATCCATATGTGAACACGGAGGTGTAGTTTCTGTAAAATTACATACCTCTCATATTTAATAAGTTGTCTTTTTTCCCATTCACTGATGTGTTAGGGAGACTATTCCATCTTAGGAAATGTTGATTAATTAGTCAGTTAATTTTAAGGCAGTTAATGTTTCATTGTAGAATTATATTGGCTGATTTAAGCAGGTTCTTGTGAATGGGCATTTAGGTTGATTCAGTTTTCCTTACTGTAAATAGTGCTTTGATGGATATTTTATATATGCATGTTTTTTATTTTGTAAAATTACCTTATGATAAATTCTTAAAAGTAGGATTTGGACATTTATTTATTGAAACCCTTATTAGCTTTTAAAAGTTTGATTTTTTCTTTTTTCTAAAAAAAAGATTTTATTTATTTATTTTTAGGGAGAGGGGAAGGGAGGGAAAGAAACATCAGTGTGTGGTTGCCTCTCATGTGCTCCCTTCTGGGGACCTGGCCCTCAATGCAGGTGTGTTCCCTGACTGGGAACAGAACTAGTGACCCTTTGGTTTTCAAGCTGGCACTCAATCCACTGAGCTACAACCAGCCAGGGTGCTGTTTTGTTTTTTTAAGGTTATAGATGTAGTTATGCTGAAGTGATAACATATAATATTGAAATGTCTTTAAAAAACCCTAATTAGTATTTTAAGATATGATTAAGTACTTAGCATGGTGCATAGCATGCATTAGTTAATATTTATGTTTAGGCTATCTTTTAAAATAAGTATGTCAAAATAATGAAAAGACAAGCCACTAACTGGAAGAAAAATAAAAAACAGTGTCTGGCACAAATAACGCCCCTTTTTATTATAAAATCATAAGCATGTAACAACATGTAAAGCATGTAATTCTGTAACAATATCACACTCAAGCACACCATATGACACTTTAGATAAAATGTTCAAATTAAAACTATAAATTATTGCACCTGTATTATTACCCTACCAACCACACTCAAGCAGGCATTACTTTTGCTGGATGCTGTATTTGCAATGGATATCTGATAAAGGACTATTATTCAAAATATATAAATAACTCTTAAAACTTAACAATTAGAAAACCAACAATCTGATTAAAAATGGGCAAAAGATCTGGGCAGACATCTTACCAAAGAAGATTTACAGATGGTCAGTGAGTATATAAAAAAATGCTTGACATCATATGTCATTAAGGGAATTGCAAATTAAAACAGGGAGATACCACTGTACACTTATGTTAGAATGGTGAAAATCCAAAACACTGACAACACCAAATGCTGGTGAGGATGTGGTGCAACAAGAACGCTCATTCATTGCTGGCGGGAATGCAAAATGGTACTTTGGGAGGCAGTTTGTTACAAAACTAACCATATTCTTACCATATGACCCAGTAATTGTGCTCCTTGGTATTTACCCAAAGAAATTGAAATTACATCCACACAAAACCTGCAAATGTATGTTTATAGCAGCTTTATTCATGATTGCTGAAACTTGGAAACAACCAAGATGCCTACAGTAGGTGAATAAATATATAAACTGGCACATCTATGTAATTAACCATTATCCAGTGCTAAAAAGAAATGAGGTCCAGCCATGAACTGACACGGAGGAACCTCAAGTGCGTGTTACTGAGTGAAAGAAGCCAGTCTGAAAATGCTATATATACTATATAATTCCAACTATATGACATGATGGAAAAGCAAAACTATGGAATAAAAAGATCAGTGGTTGCCAGGGGATAGAAGGAAGAGGGATGACTAGGTAGAGCATAGAAGATTTTTAGGGCAGTGAAACTGTTCTGTATAATATCACGGTGGATATATGTCATACATTTGTCAAAACCCGTAGAGTGTGCAACAAGAGCGAATCGAATGTAAATGTGGTTTGGTCTGTAGGTGATGATAATGTGTCAGCATAGGTCTTCGATTGTAACAAATGTACCATTCTGGTGCAGGATCTTGGTAGTGGGGGAGGTTGTGCATGTGTAGAAACAGGGAGTATGTGGGAACTCTTGGTACTTTCTGCTCAACTTTGCTGTGAACCTAAAACTATTAAAAAAAATGAAGTTTATTAAAAAATTGAAAATAAAATTTAAAAAGCAAGTATGCATTGGGACATTTTTGATACTTATATTTTTAGGCCCAGAATAAAGAAACCAATGTTTTAGCTGCTGCAAAGGTGATTGACACCAAATCTGAAGAAGAACTTGAAGATTACATGGTTGAAATTGATATTTTAGCATCTTGTGACCACCCAAATATAGTCAAGCTTCTAGATGCCTTCTATTATGAGAATAATCTTTGGGTAAGTGTTTTCTATTGATCTATAGGGGTAGTCAAAATGAGTTAATTGTCCTAAAGAGGTTTGTAAGTTGTGAAAGCCTATTGATGTATACTTTGTTACTTGTGTTGAGAGTTGATCTGCTGATGAGGGGAGGGTCATTAATAACATAATTACCCTTAGCTGCAACAGATACAGGGTGGGCAAAAGTAGGCTTACCGTTGCTCATGTGGAAAAAAACACGCAGGTATGACTATTACAATAGCTTTGTGTGTTTCGTGCACTCACCACTGTAAACCTACTTTTGCCCATTCTTGTATTCAGATGTGTAGTTCAGATTGCGCCATATTTCATGGTTGTGTGACATTGGACCCAAATGGAGAAACCTGGTTATGAATATTAAATTTCCTAAACTATGAAGTTAGATGGTCTTCTCTTATTTGAAATTTAAATTTAAGCATTTACTTAAAATTTTAAGTTTCTTTTGTTTTCCTAGAAATTGTTTATAATTTTCTTACCCAAAACTTCTTCTAAATCATGTAATAAATTATAGAATACTTACTCGAAATGTTTAATACTTACCTTATAAAATCAGGACCAGCTTTAGTACATAAGTGGTGTGGTCTGTATGTGTAAATTATGTTTATTTTTTGAAAATACTAGGCAAAAATAGGTACAGGAATAAAATATTAATATTCATTATAATAACCAGTCACTTGGTCTGCATCAACTCTAATTTAATCAGTAGGGCTTTTTGAAATGGAGTTTTGTTTCTCTCCTTGAAGGGAGAAGCACAGCGTGTGAGAGAAGAGTGGGTAGTACAAGTAACACCTGACTGGGGGTTAAGAGGTCTATAATTTTTAACTCTGTTCTTGCTAGGCAGGAGCCTGAACAAGTCGATTAGCCTTTGTAAGTCTGTGTGCTTGCTTACAGGATGAGTAATGATCTGCCTCCCAAATTACTTTTCAAATGATATAATGCATTTGAAAACAATTTGTAATTGGCATCTGTAAAAAATAAAGTGTTATCATATAGAGGGAAAACAAATGAGGAAACTACACAGTTTGTTAAGATATGTAAAAATTACCTATAGTTATTAGTGTGGTATCTTCCATTATAGTTATTCAGGTCTCTAGCAAAATGTTTCCATAGATTATAATGAAAATGAATTCCTAGGCAATTTAATCAATAGATAAGATCTTTACGTGAGACTATTATAGAATAAAAAGTTTAGACAACTGTGAAGGGATAGTCTAGTGGGAGAGGTAGATACTAATTAACCAAAGAATCACAGTAAATAGAAAACAACAACTGTGATAAGGGTTATTCGGAAAGGTACATGGTGGTATGCAGGAAAGGTACATGGTGGTATGCAGGGAGGTCTGGGAAGGCATCCAT